>PVKN010040693.1:0-10676 GCA_004027915.1 Capromys pilorides
CTCAGCTTAAAAGTGTTACATGTACTCATTTTCATGTAAAAAGAAGATAGAGGTTGGTTAGAATGAGAAGGAAAGATGGTGGGAATGGAAGGAGAGAGGTAGGACAAAATAAGATTTCTGAGTGTATTTTCTTATACTGTACTATACTGTACAACAGTCTCTTAATTGTTGTACAATAGTACAATAGTTTCTTAAACTCTTAGAACTCTAATGGTGCTTCATTTCCCCCTAAAATGAATAGAAGAGGATAAATAAACTAAGAGCTCTTTCTCTGGTGGATTGACAAAATGAAACATGAACAGTAAAAAATGTACCATATCACAAGTGAATACCATAATCACACTGAAGGGGAAAGAAAGGGAACTCATCCAATTAAGTTTGGGTTGGTATGCTGAAGAGATACAGATAGAAATAGTTGTACATAAATATTTTACTTCTAATTCATAAATGTGTTTTTCATAAGTGTATAGGTTGGCTATTCTGGAAGTTCTATGATTGAGATACATGTCTCTCAATGATTGAGAGATGTCTCGTAAATAAAGTCACAAGGAACTTTATGACACTAAAGGAAGTCAGAAGTATCAATATCAACTTATACTTTAACATATACATAGCTAGGTAACAATAAAAATAGAAATGTGCATTCATGTGTGAGTAGAGCAGACACACATCTGCTCCCTAGACATCTCTGCTAAGGTGCCTGCAGCTAAGGTGCCACACCACTGCTGGCTTCTAAGTACTGTTTGCCCAAAGTAATCAGGCCTCTGTAGAAAAATATTGATTTCTAGACTGGAAAAATACATGAACTTTTGTGGGACCAGAAAGAAAGGAATTAACAAATTACACAGGGGCCAGTTTTAAGAATCTTTTCTATTGCACTGAGCCAAATTACTTTTAAAAAAGTACTCTATAAATTCAAAAAGATAAAAATCAATAACTATAGAAATACACAAATAGGAAGAAAGCATTGATCTTTCCTAAGCCTCTTAAGGTCAATAGATTTAATTTGATAAATTTAGAAAAAAATAATAGATGTATTGAAAATAGCAAATTATTGTTATCATCAGGCAAATGCCACAATAATAATTGTTGTAGACAAAATTCATTTATGACTGCAACAATTGATAGATAAAATTATAATGAAAAGGAGGTTATTTACATAGTCCCAGAAGATCTTGCTAAAAGATATTTATTAAAATAAAAGAAAAGCTAGTTAATTTATAGTAGAAAGCTGGTAGAAACCTGGCTAAAGTGATCATAGTGTACACCAGCAAAAGATCATTGGGTATCATATGCCAGCTTCTGTGGTGCACTAAGATGAACACAGCATAGTTTTGTGATGTTCTTGCCAAAAATGCACACACACTGAAGAGTGTGCACAAACCCAATTGAAGAACACTCTAAAAAATTATTAGCCAATATGCCTGAAAAGAAATACTGTATCCTTGTGACATAGTATTGGAAAATCAGCCCAAGATGCCTATGAAAATTTGGTTTTAATTTTGTGTGGTCATATATTTCACAAGTCTTTGTGAACTCAGTTATGGCAATGATGAAGACAGCTAATGCTATTCTTCCAATTAATGATAGTAAAGGGGAAGGAAGTGGCAGTCATTCCAAGTTAAGCAGATGTCAGTTATGCATGATCTTCCTATCTTCTAATGAAAAGTAGGAGGAACAGCGCGAGCAATGTTCTGGGAATTAGAAATTTTGACTCATGTCAATTTTCCCATGAACATCTCATTGATTCAACTTCTGTACTCATGAAATCACAAGAACTCTGATGTGTTTACCCCATTTGAAGATCTTATAAGGATGAAATCAGATCAAAGAATAATACTCCATACAACCTAAAGCAGAGATAGACTTGCATTGAAACATAGTTTCCATAACTATCTTCTATAAATGAACTTATTTGGGAGGTTTTTATTGAAATTAGAAGAGAAGAAAAAGTTTATGGATTTACATTTAAGCTCCAAAAAGATAATGCAGAATAGTTCATAGGAGTATTTAATGTAATTTAGTCCTAATGAAAACTGGATTTAAATCCTGGTTTTCCACCTCACTGCACACAATTGCATATAGCTACTGCCTTGTTTCTCCTCTTTAGATTTCAGTTTCTCTAAAACATTCCCTATGATCTCAGTCTGTGTTTCCTCACTTTCTACTCCTCGGCCCACTTAAATTCCATCATTGTTGGCCCCCTGAAATGCTAGCTCTGAAGCTTGCAGTGACCTATGCTCTGCTGCATCTGTAAGGTTATTTTAAATCTCCTTCGGCTCAGCAGCATGTGGCACCAATGATCACTCATGGGTCCTCTTAATACTGTCTTCTCTGGCTCTCCAGAATGTCACCCTTTCCCAGTTTTTCCCCTATCATCCCTGACTCCTCTTTTCTAAGCTCATGGTACTTTTTGTCCATTAACATGGAATTCATTACAACCAGGATCCTGGATCACTTGACTTTTCCAAAGTGATCCCAACTATGCTCTTTACTTCATGTCTTTCTATATTTTGTTGATTTTCAATTTTTTTGTCCAGACAAGCTATTCATTCTGTAAATATTAGTTCTCTTCCGCCTTCATTCTATTGTCTTACAAAGGAATATGTATCTGTATCATATTAGTGAGTACAGCACTCTAAGGTGATAAGCCCCAGTAAGTCCTGGAATCTAGGGGCATAGCTGTTGTTGAACTTAGCTGTTTGAAAGGGAACACAGATCCCTTGAAATCAGGAGCAATCTGCCTCTGCTTGTGAGGGGTCTTTCTGAAAGCATCAGTACAGTTCACCTCTATCTCAGAGCTTAACATAAAAAAAAAATCTGCTTGAAATTATGGAGGAGCTGGGGAAAAAGCTCAGTAGAATAAGCACTTGCCTGAGCTCAATCCCTGGTTCTGAAAAAAAAGAAACAAATAAACAAACTATGGAAACAAGTGTTGATAAACAGATTGTGTATTTTATCTTCTTGATTTATCATAATCCTTTTAGATCCCGGCTCTGAATAGAAATGTCTTGTAAGCTTATAAATTAAGTAAACAATAATTAACTGTACCGATACATGTATGTGTCTGGAAACCACAGTATCTCTTTACATGTGGCCAAATATCCAGACATTTCACTCCATGGCCAGCAATTGATTTATACTGTTTGTAATTCCAGCTCATTTTTTTTTTTTTGTCTTGATTATCTCATAGAACCTTAACTAGCAGTGTCCCAGAATGAAGTTCTGAGGTCTAGAATGTAGCTCAGTGGCAAAAGCACCTGCCTGGTAAACACAAAGCTCTGAGTTTAATTCCTTGTATAAAATATAAAATGAATGAATGAAGTTCTGGTAGCATTAGGAGATCATTGAGGAGGAGAAGTTGACATAATCCACCACAGCTTTGTGCAAGGTTGCCGGCTGAGCAAGATTGAGCTCCAGGTCTTCTGATTATGTGACCTGATAAATATCTTGTGAGCATTTATGATACAAGAGTGAACAAAACAGAGCAAGTACTTTCTCTTCATATATCACACACACACACACACACACACACACACACGTATGTTTATACATATACATAGAATAAAATTGCTGACGTTCTAAGGTAAACATAGGTAAGGAAATGTAGCATAAAAGATTTTGAGGTGACATAGCTGGGAGATCTCTCAAGTGAGAACATTGTTCTTGCTGGGGGGACACTGGAGCAGAACTTTGATTAGAGGAAAGGAACAAGTCATGAATCTTGTGGGGAAGATCATCCAGATGAAAGGAGCATCAGGTCCACAGGCCTTCAGCCAGCAGCCATCTTGGCAGGCCAGAAAATACCTGAAAGGTCAGTGCGACTAGACTGAAGGGTAAAGCGTCCTCCAAGTACCTTGCCATGAACTAGAGTAGTCATAGAATTGCCGTGCTGATGTTGACTTCTTTCCTCACTTCAGGTGTACAGGAATAATCAGTAAATTCTTGAGGTCTCTCAGAGTAGAAGTGCTTCTTAAACATAAATAGGCAGGTATATACTTAGGCTTTCTTTGACTTCCTTTTTGCATGCAAATCAAAGAAAGTGCTCAGAGAATTGGGCCTCTGTCAAGAAAAACAAGGGCTCTGCTGATTTGGGAAGTAAAACCTCATTCCCTACTAGTTTTACCTAAGGCCAGGTGCAGTGCCCGACAAATGCAGCAGGGGTAGGGACCACAGCTTGGTTGTTCCTTCCAACTGGACTTGCAGAGTACCAGTCTGTCCCTCTGAAACAAGATACATGATCCTGGAGTTCATGAGCGGGGAAAGAATGATCCAGGTGGGATTACAGCCCCTGTGTGACTGCCATTTGAGAGGGAATTGATAAAACATACAAAATCAAAATGAGACAAAGTCAGAACCAAAAAGATATCATACAAGATTAGAATTACGTGAATGATGATGTACATTAGTTATCGTAATGTCTTCCAAGTGTGTTTTATTTTGAATGATATCCTCAGATAGCACACATGGTAAGGTATAATGGGAAAAACATGTAACGGAATGGCTGAATCCAGAGAATAAACACACAGCTGTGGAGGTGAAGAGTCAAAAGGGTAAACATATTTCCAATCCCCCAGGGATCTCATTAGGGTATGAGTGATCATACACATAGAGGTCAAATGAATCTTACTATTTGCAAAGACCCCCAGTAAATGAGACAGTGACAAATCAATAATAATTAGGACTTTAGGTTCTTATTGACTCAGATGTCTGAAACCTGCTCTGACAGTCCTTGAGAGGCAGAATGAAAAAATACAGGCATACATTTCTTAAAAAAAAGAAAAAAAAACTTTGCCTCTAAGAGCAGTGATGCTGTTCTGAAGTGGCAAGTGGCTAGGTTTGCACAGTCTGTTGGCCTTGAGCTAAAAGAAGATTCTCTCAAAGCTTCTGTTGCAAATGTTGTTCCTGTTGGACCAGAATAGAAAGAGCTAAAAGATAGAAAACCAGGGTGTGATCATATTCTAGCCCTTATCTTCTTCTGCTGAATCTACCCTGGGGTGCTGGGAGAATCCTTTCATAAAATATTAATATCCTAAAATAGAGTTTGAGTGTAGGGCTTTAACAAATATGTTCGGAGTTGAGATGCATCAACCAGATGGCATCAGAATTACATAGTGTGTTTCATGTGGACCCAGTTCTGCCTTAGCACATTCTCCCTATGAAGGGTTATTGTGATACAGCCCTCCACAAGTCTCCCTGGGCTGTGGTAAAAGGACTATCACCTCCTTGGAGAAGACAGCTATGCCCTGTGATGGTTAAACTTTGCTTGAGTAGTAGCTTACTTCTCCTGACATTATCAGAGAGAATTTTACAGTGGGCAGAGGTGTTATAGCAAGAAACAAAGAGACTAGGGCCAGCTGAATAGCTCAGCACACTAAAGTGCCTGCTTAGGTAGATGCAGTGGTCATAGTTCGATTCCCAGCCTACTGTGCTGGTCCTGCACCCAGGGCACACTGAGACAGTGATTGAGACTAGATGTGGTGGCACGTACATATGATCCCAGCGCTTGGGAGGCTAAAAACAGGAGGATCACTATGAGTCCAATCTACAT
Organism: Capromys pilorides; assembly: GCA_004027915.1. Lineage (NCBI taxonomy): Eukaryota > Metazoa > Chordata > Mammalia > Rodentia > Capromyidae > Capromys > Capromys pilorides. The sequence goes on from PVKN010040693.1 coordinate 5,552, forward strand.
AGTGAGACCCTGTAGACCTTGTATACCCTGTACTAACATACATTTTTTTAAAAAAAGTAACAAAGATACTATCAATAGATGGGGCTGCCTTTACCCTACAAAGCAAACACCACACTTCTCACATACATGGAGTCTAGTGTATCATAAAACTACAACTAAAATTCATAAATATTGTCTGAAGTATTAACCTCACTTGGGCCTTGATTTTCTATACTTGTATTGTGCTGTTATTCAAGCCATACAGTTAGCCTTTAAAGCTATATCCCAAGGATAACAGCCAGACATAGAAAGATGGACTTCTGATATACTTACTTTCTTTTGGATCCTTAGTTGAGAACTTTGGAAGACATCACTTTTAGGAATAGCAAGGCTGATGAACTTCGATCTTAGTGCCAGGCAGTAGGCTTTAACCCAAGCAGCTAATTGTCCTTTTTCCAATTTTATGAATGGGGAAGTTTGATACAGAGAGACTAATATATGACTCAGCTAGGTCAAGTAGTACCAAGATCTGAATTGGTCACTATCTGACTCCCAAGCCTATCACCTCTGTCTTCCTTTCACATGAAGAATGAGGGAGCTAGTCTGGCTCCTTCATTCTTTACCAGAGGAAACTAAGGCTTAAAAAGGAGAAAGAACTTATATAATGTCATGGGTTGAGTTAGTGCTAGAAATTAAATCTCTTAGTTCCTGACTCAGGCTGCATTCATTACATCCAGTCACTTCCTTTACCAGGTTTCTACTTTGAATTCAGGAACATATATTTGTTTCCAAAAGTCATATTATCATCATTACCTCAGGAAGACTGATGTTAGTAAATCCTTTATATTTGTGCTGTATGCTACAGATCCAAGAATGTTCGATCTTCACAATAACTGAGCTATTTTGGTATCTATTTTAACGGATTAGAACAGTGTAGTTTCAAAGATTTGAAGACATTTTTCGTGGTTACCTAGCCTTCAGGAGTAACGCCTTTCCCAGATCTGATCTGCAGACTCCAAAGCTTTATTTCCCAACAGGATATGGCAACAGTGTGACTTGAGAGTACAGCAGCCTGGCTTTTCTAGGGCTAGTTTCTTTGCTGCTTTGTTTCCTAGGTCTGATATGGAAGTACAGTTGTTGGTTTGTTTTTGGTTTTTTTTTTCCCCTACAGAACAATTGCTTTCTAACCCTAACCCTTTTCTAACAGCAAAATCCACTTTTCTTGCAGATGCCAGAGTGTATATGCATATTTGAACAGTCACCTGAATCTGATTAAGAAGGCTCAGCCTGTGGGTTTCCTCACTGTTGACTTACATGTTTGGCCAGATTTCCATGGCAACCGATCTCCCTTAGCAGATCCGACACTAAAGGGCATGGTAAGTAACAGCCTGTCCTTGTACAAATGTGAAGGCAGGTCAAAGGGCTACAAAGTTTGGAAGAAGCAAAGTGAAGAGAGGAAAAATAAAACATAACAGGCAACTAGCACAGTGGGCTCTGCAGAAGCACTGCGAGTGTGAGGGCCTTTGCTGCTCCAGGACAGTCTGCTGAAAGTTCTCACTGTGCCTCAGCCAGCCTTGAGCGCATTCAGCATAGTATATGTATACTACTTCTGCTGCTTTGTCCATGGCAGCTGGAAATTTTGCCTAAGCAATTTGCACATTTACCTCAGTTGATAGTCACATTTGCTATCTCTACTTCCAGGCCACCTGGTAAGTCCATGGTAAATATCACTGCCCATGATCTTTCTTGTCACAGCCACAGTCCTGGAGGCTCTGAGTTAGGGGCTCTCAGAATCTGTACCAATGTTTTTAGGGTTTAAGATTAAACTTTGATAAAAATAAATGTTGTTAATACCTTATAGCATATAGTAAATTCTGTTAGTAAGGTCCAGAATGAACTTTGTGGGCATGCTTGCAGCCACCTGATGGGATTTTTCACATCTTGGAGGCCAGGAAGATTAGGTGGCTTAGAGCAGTCTAACCATCAAGAATCATATTTGATAGGAGATGAAACAGGTTAAAGCAAGAGCTGAGTTTGAATTCCAAGGGGCAAGGTAAGAAGCCATGATGGCCAAATCCAGGAAGAAGTCAGAAAATTTAGAATGAATGGGAAGTAAAAATAAAGGCCATAAGCAGATACTCAAGTGAAATAAACCAGACTTACATGTGTATACATGATATGGTCTCCCTAATATAAGACACAGAAAGTAAATAAGATCCAGAGGGTACAATAGTGAAGGTAGAGGAGTGTTCAGAAGGCCATGTGGCATGGGCTTAACTAGGGAGCCGTGTTTTCAGATAACCAACACTGTATGCAATTGGTGGGGGGCATATTTATAGAGGTACACGTCAGTGTCTTGATGAGATAAACACTTAAAGAACTTAAAAAGTGAAAAGGCTTCAACATTTCTTCAGATGATTCCAAAGTAGGGCAGGGCAGTACGTTAAATGATCTCTGCTCTGGTCCCACCCAAACCTATGGATGTCATCTTGCCAATGTCTGTCATAACCAGCTCCAGTACCCAGCAGGACAGATACCACATCTCCCTATGGCTTTTCACTGTTTCTTAAATCCAAACCTGACATGCAGAGACCTAGAAATTATCATCATAAATATGCTCTAATAAAGTTGCCCAATGACAGATTGTAATTCTAAAGGAGTCTGTGAAGTGCTTTGAGGAATTCCCATTTCACATTAATAAATATGTAGTCACCAAAAGAGGCTTCTTACATTGGGCTATACGCCCAATTATATCTAGATCTGTTTGTTTACTTTTGAAAGAAGTTTTGATGCTTCACTTAGAATCTTTCCCCTTAAATCAAATTGTTACTAAAGGTTATATGCTAGAAACTACAGTGTTACAGTGTGCTGTATCTCTTGCTAATTTTATCTCCAGTGCCCTTTCAGGAAATAATTTAATGAGTATCTACTGCATGCCAACCAGTGCCACAGACACAATGAGGCTCAAAACTGCCTTCATTCATGGGGCAGGCTTAAAGGGCATGGGGAAAAGAATTTGATAAAATATTAATAACAACTAGATTTGTTAGGATAATCTCCATATGGCAAGAATCATGTACAGTTTCTGAATCACTTCTCTGGACACATAATAAGTGCTTAATGATAATTTATAGGCAGCATGGCAATAATAAAGAAGTTTTATTCTAAGAGAAAAACATGAACAATTTACTAATACCAAATGAATTGGATAGTCGTTTACTCTTACTAACCATGAATATTTAGTATTTGCATTAGTGTCCAAGTGAATTAAAATAAGCTCCCATCAAGATGTAAAGGCCATTTCTGTAATCCCTGCTTTCAAGAGCATAAAACAGGAAGATTCGAAGTTTAAGATCAGCCTTGGCTCTATAATAAGACTCTTTCTTAATGACATAACATAAAGTAAGCTTTCAGATCCTGCTATATTTGAAGGGGGTTGAAAGAATAATGAAACAATTCCATCCCTCAGAAATATTGCTCACTTTAGGGCCAGACAGAAGAAACACAATGAGAAGGTGGGGTAAGTTCTAGGTGCTGCTCACTGTGCAGGCTGTCCGGATGCATGAATGAGCATCACACAAAGGAGTGTCCATGGTCAAGAAAGGCTTCTGAGAAGAGAGGTGTTGGCTGAGCAAAGTAGGGAAGAGGGTTTAGAGCCAAGGGCATCACAGTATACAGTGTTCTAGCAAAGAAAGAAAGTTAGGCATGTGAATGTGCATAGCTGGGTTTCTTGTTTCTTTGTCTAATCTATGACAGATTGCAGTTAGTGTTATTTCTTAGAAATAAAAAAGAAAGTGTTTTCCCAAAGAACCTCTATGCTCCCTGTGCTCCTTCTGCTCCAACAATACCACTCACATCTGCACTCTCCTCTCCACTGCCTGCCTTCTTGCCTTTGGAAACATGCACCCATTCCATACATGTCATGAGCACCTGCTGTGTGCAGACTATGCTACACCCAGAGAGTACAAAGACAAAAGTATGTATTTCAAGTTCACATAAAAGTGAGGACATTACTGTATATGTATGAGTGTGTGTGTGTGTATGTGTGTGTGTGTGTGCACGTGCACATTGTCGTTACACAGTGTGGTCCTTCTAACATAGAACAGACATCTATCCAAACTAAAGGAAGTGTCCAGTCAGTATCTCAGTTTGGATCTTTTTTTAAAGCATCATCGTCTGGTAAACCCAGATGCAGCCTTTCTCTACTGTACAGGAAAATACTTGGGAAGTGTTATGGTTTATGTCTAGTTGTCCCCCCAAAGCCTCATGCAATCATGGGGTGGGGACTTCTAGAGTTTTGAGACATGAGTCATGATCCACTAGGATTATGTGTTACAATTGGCTCCTCTCTAGAGCGGGATCAAGGGCCCATCCTGAGTGTGATTGGTTCCACCCTAGGGCACAACGGGCCCACGTCAGAGTGACTGGGCACAAAGAGACTTTTTAAAGGGCTGTTACTCTCTGCTCCAGTGAGTTGGTTGAGTTGGTTGTTCTGCCACCATGAACTGGATGCCCTCTGCTCTGTTCCACTCAGCCTTGGACCGGCCGAATATGGACTGAAACCTCCAGCAACTGTGAGCTAAATAAACCTTTCCTTCCTTCATTTTGAGTGTCGGGTATTTGTCACAGCAACGAGTAAAAAGTAACTAAGACAGAATTTGGTACCAAGAAGTGGGGTCGTTGCTGTGACTAACCTGACCATGTGGATCGTGAGTTTTTGGAGATGGCTTATGGGAAGAGATAGGAAAAGACTTCAGTTGTATGATAGGGGAGATTCTGGTCAGAGCTCAGACCAGAAGACTGGCTTGAAGCCTGGGTATGAAGAATGGCTTAAGAGCAGAGATTGGAAAACTTTAGAGAGGTTCTCTGCTTGTGAAGAGCTGGAAAAGCTTCAGTTGCTCTGTAGAGAAGATTCTGGTCAGAACTCAGACCAGAAGACTGACAGAGGGCCTGCCTGTAAAGACCAGGTTGAGGAGGTTTCTGCTGAGAAGGACAGCATCGGTTGTTGGACTCCAGATGATTTGTGCTATGGATTGGCTGAAAGTCTGTCGAAATTTTGCTCATGCCCAGAGACTTTGCCTAAGACTGAGATTAAGTATGGCGGACTGATTAATCTTTCAAGAGCTATTTCAAAGCAGCAAACTAT
>PVKN010040694.1:0-10675 GCA_004027915.1 Capromys pilorides
TGTTTCAGGGGTGTGTTCATTTAATCTAGATTGTCTCATCTGTTAGTGTACAGTTATTCATAATACTTCATTATAATTCTTTTATAGTATTGTTTTTTGAGACTTTACACTGAACTATATCCCTGGTGCTTTCTTATTTTTATTTTATTTTTTTTAATTTCAAGATAGGATACTGCTAAGTCACTAAAATTTCCAGGGTGTTTAAAGCTCCAATCCTCTTGCCTTGCCTTCGCCCTACTAGAGTGCTGGGATTACTGGCTTTTGCCATCATACCCAGCACCTTTATTTCTTTTTTTCTCTCTGTGTTTAGAATAGGGTCTACAGGGTCTCACCACACGGATCAGACTCATAATAATTCTCCTGTCCTCAGCCTCCCAAGTGCTGGGATTATAGAAGCATGCCACCATGCCCAGTCTCAATGGCCATCTCAGTGTGCGCTGGAGGTGTGGCCAGCACGGCAGGCCAGAAATTGAACCCCGGCTACTGCACTCCGCTTAAGCAGGTGCTTTAGTCCAATGAGCTATCAGGCCGGCCCTCCTTTATTTCTTATAATCAGTAGTAATGTACCTATTTTATTTGTTCATTTTAGTAATTTCAGTCTTCTCTTTTTCCCTTAGTCCAGCCAGCTAAAGGATTGTCAATTTTGTTGACCTTTAAAGAAATCCTTTTGTTTTTAATATTTATCTACTCATTTTATTTGTCTCTGCTCTAATCTTCATTTTTTCCTTCTGATAACTTTGGATTTGGTTTGATGGAATACTACAACTGTACTAGTTAAACAACGGATAATGACTTAGTTTATCACCTTGGAAAATTTGCAGGGATTATTTTTTCAGTGGATGAATTCATTAATTTGTTCATTGTGGTACCAGAGATTGAACTCAGGGCCTTTATAATGAGCTGTATTTTCAGCCCTTTTATTTTTTTTATTTTTAGACAGGGTCTTACAAAGTTATTAAATTCATTAAAATGAATGAACTGAAACTCACTATCTTTATGTCTCAGCCTCCTAGATTGGTGGGTTTATAGATTTGTACTGACTTACAGAAAAATTACAAAGATAGGACAGATAGACCCTTTTACTCCCACCTACTTTCTGGGGTATGATGATGTTTATAGCCCTGGTCTTGGAAGCTCTCAGGAGAGTTTGAAATGGTGTTGCAATTTCTCATTTTTGTCTTTCTTCTTGAGACTAGCCAAAGTTCTGGCTCCAGCTGCTTGGCATCAGGCCTCTGGGGAACAACAAGTGCTACTAAATCTCTTCTTGGGTGCTTTTGTGGAAAAGTTATATTTAAAAAAACAGCAGATCATGTTAGTGAGCACAACTAAAGATGAATCTCTTGGAGTCAGGCATCTACTGTTGTGCCACGAAGCCTCCTCAAAGATGAACTTTTTGAACTCTCTCATAGAACTACTGAGATTGAACTATCTATATTTGAGATGTGCATTCCAGGGGTGGGAATCCCCAAATTCCTGGAGGACAAATAGGTAATGCTATATTTAACAATCTACACTATTTAATGCTCTCAGGCTAGCAAGTACGGTTGGCCCTCCTTGTCTATAGGTTTATGATTCCACAGTCGTGCATCTGGGGGTCAACTTACTGCAGATGAAAAATACTTGAAGAAACATGTACCAAACATGTACAGCCACATTTTCCAGGTTATAATCCCAGCTCTGTCACTTACTACCCATGGGATATAGGGAAAGGATCTTAACCTAACTCTGCTTTAGTTACCTCATCTTTCACATGAGCTCATAGTACTGTCTAATTCAAAGGATGGTGGGAGAATTAAATGGATTAATATGTTTATTTGCAACAGTGCTTGGCTCAAAATTTTAGATATTGTTAATGTAGCTATTACAATTGCTGTCATGTAGGATGTGAGAGAATGGACTGAAATGAACCACTAAAATGCTAGATGTTTGTTTGTTTGCTTTTATTTATTTGGTACAGGATCTCACTATGCAGCTTGGATTTATAGTACCCCTCCTGTCTCAGCCTCCCCAGCACTGGGATTGCAGACATGAGCCAACATGCCATTTCAGTGGCCAGCTCAGCACACCCACGGTTCTAGGGCAGGCATAGGATGCAGTACTGGGGATCAAACTTGGGACCTTATGCTTCTGGAGGCAGGTGCTTATGCAGCTGAGCTATATCTCTGCCCTCAAAAATGCTAGATGTTATTGATAAGTGTATTATTTATGCTTTATTTGAACAGAGACTCAGCCACCTGTGACAAATTTGAGTGTCTCTGTTGAAAACCTCTGCACAGTAATATGGACATGGAATCCTCCTGAGGGAGCCAGCCCAAATTGTAGCCTGAGTTATTTCAGTCATTTTGATGACCAGAAGGAGAAGGTACGTTTTCAGGGATGTATTGGTGGGGTAAAGTGAACAGTATGAATTGGAGCAAGGAAGGAGCTAAGTTCTAATCAGATTTCAGAGTGTGGACTTTATTTTGAGTTGTACTCACATTTCAGTTGGGAAGAATTGTAGAAACAGCTCATGAAAGAAATAGATCATTTAAAAATATTTGGTAATTATTTGATGATTAAATGTAATTGAGATTATATGCATGTATGAGAGTCCAAATAGTCAACCAGTAAATGACAATTCTCTCTTTGACCATCAGTCCCTAGAGGTTACCTACATTCTTAAAGCATTCCTTTTTGAATTTGATCTTGATGGTATATTTTATCCGTTTGGAATTTTATTTTGTATTTCCTTTAAAATTACTTTTAGGTCCTTGATGTGTTAACTTGGTGGGTTTATAGGTAAACTTCATAATGCTTGTACCTTTGAAATGTGAGAACTTATCTTTTATGTACATTAAGGTTTCTCGGTGATGGCACTACTGCCATTTCTGAGTTATGGTAATTAAAAATGTTTCCAGACATTGCTGAATGGCTTCAAGGATAGAGGCAGAACAAACACTGCCTGTCCTGAGAATCACTAATCTACACCATTTAAGAACTTGCCTTTTTTATGCATGTAGGCATGCTAACAAATGTTGTTAAGTGTACTTTTCCATGTTTGCCGCACCAAAGCCTTTTTAAATTTTCCAACCTCAGGAAATTGCTCCAGAAACTCATCGTTCAAAGGAAGTCCCCTTAAATGAGAAGATTTGTCTGCAGGTGGGGTCCCAGTGTAGTACCAATGAAAGTGAGAAGCGTAGCATTTTGCTGGAAAAGTGCATCTTACCCCTGGAAGGTAACATGCGAAAGCACTATCTTGGTTTTAGTCAATAAATTCAGATACCCCATGCTCATTGTTCATGAATTCATCCAATTTTCAGAGTTTTGCTGTATACTAGGGGCTGGCCATGGAATAGTAAGTCTCAGTATGCCTCTGTCTTCAAGGAATTCCACAGACAAAACAAGTAACAATGCCTAGTAGAAAACAGTACGTTTAACTTGAAAAAGAATACACATAAACACACCCCCCTCACATTGTGCCTTACATGCTTAGCTTATCTTGTGTGTTATCATCATGATTGTCATGATTCATTTATGAGAAAAAAAGGAAGCTGAATGACTTGCTCCAGGTTTTCAGATTCTAGGCCCAGTACTTTTAAGAAAACTAAAATTCTATCTTATTCATGATGTGTGGAGGGGCCAGGGAGATGGCTCAGTGGCTTAAGTACCTGCTTGGCAAGCACAAGGTCCTGACTTTGATCCCTGGTACCAAACTAAACCAAACCAAACCAACTGTGATGTATGGAAATTAATTTGAAATGCAAGATATATGTAGAAAATGCTGCTAAAAAGAAAAAGAAAGCATGCTACCCTAAGTCAGTATATTTGAGGTGTTGGGCAAAGAGTAAATGTTGAACACATATTATCTATTAATGCATATTGTCCTTTGGTTGAGTAAGTCATCTCCCAGCTCCAAACCTTAGCACTATGGGCTCTACCTGCTTTGCACTGATTGAAAACATACGAAGAACTATTTAGAAAATTATAAAATTCAGAACTTCCAGGAGAATGGGATCATAGTTTAAACAGCTTGCCTACTGTATTCTCATTTCAGAGCAATTAGATTGTGACATAAAATTGATGATGGCACTCCTCAAAGGATCACAAGGGATAAAAGTTTATATTTAAAATAGAGGCATTCATATTAAAGACATGATAACTAAAGCAGCTTATAAAGATTTCAGATCAGAAAAATTTTAAGAGCTCCTAAAAATCGTAACACAAAATAAGTATTTATTAAGGACTCAGTTATGCTTCTCTTTCCCTAGAATTACTTCAGGAAATAAGCTGTTTATTTTTCTGCACAGTATTGATCAAAAGACATAAAGGTATATTATACCTTCGTAAAGTTATCTAAATACAGGAGTTGCAGCTGAGAGTGTAGCTAAGTGTTTGAGCATAGGCTTAGTATGTGATAGACCCTCTGTTCAGTCCCAGCACCAAAATAAATAAAATATAGGAGTTGTTCATGTTTCTACATTTATTTAGGAATTCTGTAGTCATTGCCTGATTGAAACATTTTAACCCTTCTGTCTTTAGAGGTACAAGAGTTAGAATCCTTCACAGATAGCAAAGGTGTTTTCCTTGAATCAGGAAGTGAGGAAGCAGGTTATAAACAAATTTGATTTGGGTTTTTGCCATGAGTGACTTTTGTGTAAAATGGGGTAATATCAAAGGTTAGTTTTCTGGGAAAGCAGTCTGAAACACCCTCCCATCCCCCATGCCACAGAGCCTTTCGCGTTCCAAGTCAAGAAGGGTCCTCACCTCTTGCCTGGATATTCTAGGTGATCCCGAGTCTGCTGTAACTGAGCTTCAGTGCATCTGGCACAACCTGAAGTTCATGAACTGTTCTTGGCTCCCTGGAAAGAATTCAAGTCCTGACACTAACTATACTCTTTACTATTGGTGAGTATGTATGTACAGTAGAGTTACTGGACATCTCAATATGATTATTTAGGGAGCTATTGAATCCATCAGAGCTGAGAAAAGAACAGCTTATTCTCTTCATAAAGGCAAGATAGGGGGCAGTTTTCTTCAATGGGAAATATGTCTGCTTTGAATGTCTACTTAAGAAAAAAAACTTTCTATTTTTAACTCTAGAGCCACAAAATATTATCACAAAAAATGTATTAGGGCAATTCATGTACCTTTCACCTAATTTCTCTGAGTGGCAGCATCTTATGTAATTAGTTGTAGACTATAATTGTGCTATTGCTCTGTAGAACACTGGACCTGAACCACACCCCAGCACCCAGCCCTATGTTTTGGTTCATACTATGTACTCACTCACTATCCTCTCTCCCTTCACAAATGGGGATACTGAGTTAGTGGGAAAGCAGCCTTGAGAAGGGATGACCTAGCCTCAGTAATCTGCTCTCTGCTTGGACTTGACCCTGAAATATTGTTTGCTAAAACAACCCTTAGAGAATGGGGTGTGGAGGGCTGTGTTCAGTACTTCTAAGACTGCAGACAAACATGACCTTTCATCCTGGAGTGTTGGGCTAGGTGTGGCTCTGTAGTAAAGCCTTTGTCTAGCATTTGTGAGGTCCTAGGTTCTAGCCTCAGCACTGTCAAAAGAAGGAAAAATGATCCTGGAGTGCCCATTTTGCATGATCTAATGAAAGACAATTATGGTGGCTGAGAACACTCATGGCTGTATCATGGAATGTAATGCAAAAACTCCACATTTCATTTAAATTTTATTGGAGCTTTCAGGTTAGCTCTATGGTTTAAGTGCCTTCACAGGCAATCATAGTCAGGCACAGGGGTCAGCAATTCAATCCCCAGACCCACTCTTCAGGCAGCCTGAGCCAGCCAGAAAAAAAAAAAGAAAATCATTTAAATTTTATTAATTTTTAACAAACTATATTTTATACAGATTTATGTGTTCATATTCAAGGGATATCATGTACTGTGTCAATACTTGTATACAATGTATACTATTAAGATAGTGTTTAAATCAGGTTCATCATGTGTGTCTCCTCAACTCACAAAGTTTTGAATGGTAGCCTTTAAAGTGGTCTAAGGATTAGCATTCCCTCTCTTCCCCACTAGGAAGGGTCTGTCTATAAAAATTGAGAAGCATTTCAGGTGAAGCTCGACAGCACTGAGATTTTGTGGTTCTTTCTGGAAGTTTGTTTTCCCCCCTTCACCTAAGTAATTCTCACTTGAAGTTTTATGGTTTCACTTGCCAACTTTTGGTACCTTTCATTTCTTTTTAAAAAAATCCTTCTTGGCTCTCTGATAGCTTTAGGATAAAGTAAAAAATCTTCAACAAGACAGAAAAAGTCCTTCATGACCTGGCTTCTGTTGACCTCTCGAGCCCTGGTCTCATGCTTTTCCTTCCCCCTCCTGCCCCTTTGAACTTCTTTCAGTTTCTCAAAGTGACTCTCAAGTACTCAGGCAGCACAGTGGAATCCAAGCTGTGTATTCCTCAGAAGCACGGAAACATTCTGTCTAGCATGGAGCATGCCCTTGTAACCCATGCCTTGCCCTTTCACCCACAGCCTCTTATTTCTCTTCAGCTTAGCCCAGGCAATGTTTCCCCACCAGAAAGCCTTCCTAGACCTCTTGAGTCTACATACATGCCTGTTCATTGTGTCCCACGATACCTTGTACTTTTGCGGGTCATAGTTAGTGTTCAGCACATTGTACTGTAATTTCCTGTTTACTGAGTAGTTGCCTGCCCTCAGCTGCACTGTCCTTTGAGAAAATGACCTGGGACTTGTTTCCCTTGGTGCTTGACACATGCTTGGTTTTCCATAAATCACTTGTGAATGTTTGCTAAGATACAAAGCTTGAGAACATTCCGATTTGGGGTCAGAACTTAGAAAGTATAAGCAACTCAGGGGCAGTATAGCTCAGGAATCAAGAGAGAACATGACTGAATAGAGCTGGCTTCCTGAAGACTTTGTAGCTAAGCCATACAAAGAAATAAGCCTTAGAAGGAGTAGTCTGGCTCTGTTAGTGCTGTAGTAAAGTCTAGAAAAGCTGTTATTACAAACTTTTCAGTTGTCTTTGGAGTCAGTGCCAGCTTTATGGCTGTTATACCATTAACCCCAGAGTCATTATGGATAAACTGCAGGAAGAACCTTTAAAGAACCCATGTCTACATAAGGGGATGGAAACCAAGGAAAAAAAGTCTTAAAATATGTCTCATTGCACATTTGTCTATGCAGGAGAGTAACCTAGCTATTACATCAGGATTACAATGGAGGTATATGGTGGAATAGTTGCTAAGGTTCAAGGACAAAAAGAAAATGTCACAGGGTGCACTAGCACAAACCAAGATTCAGCACAAATTGCACCGAGTATCTCCTTGGGATGAGTTAATTAGAAAAGAAATGGACTGACCAATTTGAAAAAGCATTCTTTTTCTTGTGAATTAAAGTGTTGCTCTTCCTCTGGGCTGAAGAAGGCATTTACAAAATCTGACATAGATGGTTCTTGGGCTGGCTGTTAGGTCTTAGTTAATGGCTTTTTCCAAGGGACAATCTGCAGCAGTTGAAGGTGTCTCAGGAAGCAAAAATCTGAAGGGAATGGTAGTTAACTGGCACCTAAGGGGACAGGTATCACAGATGCTACTTCTTGTCATACACATTCCCAGAGCTTGTCACCAGCAGGAGCTCTTTCCACAGTACATACTTGGGCTGTTCAATACAGGAGCTGCTAGCTACATGCAGCTTTAGCATTTTAACATAAAGCCATACAAATTAAGTGAAAACTGAAGTTTTTCAGTGTCACTACCTATTTTACAGTAACTCTAGTATTAAATAGTATGAGAAGGAAACATTTCCACCATGTCAGGCAGCTCTGCTGGATAGGTTTAGTCTATGCTTTATCTTCCTGCCTTCAGCACATCACACTACTTGGGTTCAAATCCCTGCTCTCTTCCTTATTAGAAATACAATTTGGGGGCTTCTCTCTGATCTTTAGTTCTATAATCTATAGAATAGAGATATGGTATTAGTTTCTACTTGTCAAGTCTGTCATGAGGGTTGTTGCCATACCGAGAGTGTTTGGGGCTATGACTAACTGCTAGCACATATAAAGTAAGCACTCAGTATACGGTAGCTGTTGCTCTCGGTGTTATTCATCCCCACTCCCTTGCAGATATCATCAGCACACAGTGCCAGCCTCTTCAACTCATTGAGCTGGCACTGAGCTCATACCTCCTCTCTTCCGTGCTCTCCCCTAGATAAATCCTTTCCAGTCAAAACCACAAAACCAAGGCAGTGAGGAGATGGTGCTCATAAGGTACTGGTGTAAATCATATCACACAAATGGGCGAAGGTCATTTTCACAAATTCCCCCACTGGAAAACATGGAGTCATTTTTTAAATTCCTTGACGCCCCAAGGCAGTGACTTTTGTCTGTAGGGATAGTCAGGCATTAAAAAGTGCCTGACTTTAATAGCTACAGAACAGCCAGGGCAATGAACTTTAGGGAATTTCTTACCACATTAATCATCTTCAGAGTTGGGAAAATAGTCTTTATTTTGTCCATTTCCTGTCTACAGTGTGATTCTGCAGAGGAATATAGTATATGAATTTTAATAAGATCATATACTTTTTTTAGGTTGTAATCTAACTTTTCACAAGGAGTTTTAAAAACTTGTCTACTGAAATCTGTTATTCTCCCCCTTATTACTATTTCTAAATTACAATAATAAAATTGTTTTGAAAATTTCACATCTGGACCAGGCATGGTGCCACATGCTTATAATCCTAGCACTCAGGAGGCTGAGGCAGGAGGATTGCTGTGAGTTCAAGGCCAGCCTGAACTACATAGTAATACCTTGTATTATCTCAAACAATGAAAAAAATTACTTCTGGGTCCAGAGATGGTATAGAAATGATAAAAATATCTAGAAGATTGCTCAATAGCAGTGGGCAATTGTTTATTTATAGAATAAACTAATTTTATACATAGTTTTATTTAATTATAAAGAAAAATATTACTAATTTCTTTACTTTCTGTTTTTCCCTGTGAGTAAGAAACATTCTAGGACTGTGTGATCCAAAAACTAACCATGACAATAGTTTATTTTTGTAAGAACTGTTTCCTCACATAAACTCCAGAGACCTATAACTAGGAGAATAGTTTTCCTCTTGAAGAACAAGATTTTTTTTTTTAAAGAACTTTTTCTCTGGAAGGAAAAGATCATTTCTATGCTCAAGTCAAGCCTTCTTTGCCAAGCCTTTTTAGGGGTAATTACATTAGATCTGAACTTCTTGAAGGCCTACTGTCTATTTCATTTAATTAATTTATTCATTTATTTTTGTGGTACTGGAGTTGGAACTCAGGGCTCCAAACATGTGAGGCAAGCACTGTAGCACTGAGCTACATTCCCATTTTTTTAAAATTTTATTTATTTATTTATTTGTTTGCTTGTTGTGTTTGTTTGTTTCTTTTTATTTATTCATTTTGTGGCTGGCTCAGCCCGCCCTGGTGGTGGTGCTGGCGCAGCATGTGGTGCTGGGGATCGAACTGCAGTCCCCGCAGTTGCCTGAGCCCTCCCAAGCAGGCGCTTTAGACCACTGAACCATCTCGCTGGCCCCTACGTTCCCATTTTTTAAAAAACCTGATTTGCAGCAGAATCTCCTGGGGATATTTCTGCTGAAATGCTGATTCCTGCATCAAGGCAAACCTTTTCTACATTGGGTTCTTGGAAAGGGCTCAAGGGATCAGCAACTTCAATAGGTATAAATAATTTTGAGGTAATAGGATAAGGGTTTGGGGCTCTGCTCTTGGTTCATTTCTTAGAAATTGTCTTCCTTTTTTGCAAAACCTTTGCACAATTCCCATTGTGGGTAATGATGTAAAGCCTGGCTCTGTCTTCTGTCAGTTACTAAAAAACAATTCTCTGATAGCCTAGACAAATATGTATTGTGGAGCACATTCTGTCTATTTGTACTGTGTAAATGCTAATAGTCATTGGAGAAAAAAAATCATTTAAAACCACACAGTCAGGGAGGACAGTTGGGAAGCCATTAAGTGCTGGACCAATGTGGTAGCAATTAAAGGGTAAGGACCTTAATAATGAAAGTCAGAGAGTTCAAGCTGGAGAATGCATGAAGCCTAAAGCAGTGAGATGATGAATGAGGGTGTAGGCAGTGGGAATATCACAGAAGATAAAAACCCAAGAACCTCTGCATCAAAATTTAGTGGCAGAATAAAGGGAAAGGAGAAAAATAGTGATTTCAAAATTCTGCAAAGCCTAGAGAAAATGAACTCTGAGTGATAGAAATGGGAAGGTTGGCAGAAAAAACAGTGGGGAAGAGGATGCATGGCATGTTTTGGGCACTGACTGTGAAGCAAAAGTGGTACACTAACATGGAACCATTAGAAGTCTGGGACTAGTGCTGAGATGAGAGGTTCAGACCAAGAACCTCTAGAAATTACTGTCTAGGGGAGGAGTGGGAGTGATAATGCAGTGAGTAGGTGGCTGAGTGAGTCAGAAATATAGAAGGGTATAGGGTCCTCTGGGAAGAGGGATGTCTTAGTTACTTTTACTCGTTGCTGTGACAAATACCTGACACTCAAAATGAAGGAAGGAAAGGTTTATTTAGCTCACAGTTGCTGGAGGTTTCAGTCCACATTCGACTGGCCCAAGGCTGAGAGGAACAGGGCAGAGGGCATCCAGTTCATGGCGGCAGAACAACCCACTCACAGGAGCAGAGAGCAACAGCCCTTT
>PVKN010040695.1:0-10675 GCA_004027915.1 Capromys pilorides
TCAAAAGCATTACTAGAAGCTACAGGACAATGGAGCAAACCATGAATTTTGGAAGAAAAATGTTCAAGTCATGAGTTCTATAAACACATTAATGAATAGTGAAAGTACAATATACTTCTTATATTACATTGTGTAAATTTCATTACTGCTAACCTATATAGATACACCAAGAAAATCCTCACTGCAACATAATAATGCATATTTCCATCATCTTCATGAGCTTTGTTAATGTTTCTTCCTCCATCCTCATCACTAGGCAAATACTCTGTAATTTCCATTCTATAAGTTGGTTTGCATTCGCTAGGAGTTTTTTTTCTCTTAGTACTAGAAATTGAACCTAGCATCTTCACACTGAGCTATGCCCAACCTGTTTCATGTTCTTTATTTTGAGACAAGGTATGGCTAATGTGCTAAATTGCCTAAGCTGGGATTGAATTTGCCAACCTCTTCACTTACCCTGCTAAAGTGCTAGGATTCCAGCCATAAATCACCATTCAGAGCCTCATTAGAATTTTTAACACAGTCATACTATGTTTATAATTCCCTTAAATGTTTTTATACCCAATTCTGAAATATCAAGGGAGTAAAAGATCAGCATGCTCATGAGCACACACATATACATCTATGTATGCATACTCATTTCACAATAACATACATAGAACTGTAAGTATCCTCTTTTGTCCACTAAGAAACTACTGCACTACTTTTCTGTAACATATTCAGATTTCAGAGTAGAAAATTCTGGATTGGATTGTATTAGTGTTAAAAAAGCACCACAAATTTTAATTTTCAGTTGTTGTGTTAGTTATACAGCCTAGATTCTTGTGTTTTATATACTCCCCTGTTTGTCCTGCCTATCCACCAAAGTCTTAACTCCATCCTACATCCTCCATGGAGGAACTGTGCTTTCTTTATATTTGTTCACAGTCTATGGAGGTCTTAAGGCCCTTGACACTGTGAGACACCTGCAGTTTCTCAGACACTTTCTTAGCCTACAGATCTCTCACAGAGAGAACAGGAGAGGTCTGACTGAATTCTGGCTCTCTTTGCACAGAATCTGGGTATCACAAGACACTATTGAACCTGGAATGATAACTTCATCTTCTGGGGTGTACTGGAGATTGAAACCAGAGCATTTACACTGAAGTATAATCCCAGATCCTTTTCTTCTTACCTGTGACAGTCTCACTAAGTTGCCTGGGCAGAACTGGAACATATAATCCTCCTGCTTCAGACTACCAGAATGCTGTTATTAGAGGTGTGTGCCTCACCTATAACTTCATTTTCACTTTTAAAAATGTTTATTTTAGTACTAGAGCTTGAAACCCAACCCCTCCTCCCAGCTGTATCCCCTGTCCTTCACTAACTTTTTCTTCCCTTTATTTTGAAACAGTCTCACTAAATTGCTAAGCTACCCAGGCTGGACTTAATCTATGAGTGTGGGCAGTGAAACAAGGTCTCACTATGTAGTTTACCATATGTTGGCCTTGAACCCCCACCCCCCAGGGCAGAGGCCTGGGATTGGATGAGAAGAGCAAGAGTGGGTAGGGCTAAGGAGCCAATGAGAAGGGTGCAAGTGGGAGGGCCTGGCCGTGAGCCTTCCATAAAAGGGGATGTTTGCGCTGCAAGTCCTGCTGTCACCTCTAGCTCCCTTTTCTTGTCATTGAGGTTACCACACCTACAGTGAGGGTTCTGCCACCTCTATACTCTGGGTAAGTTTCAGACCCTTTTGCAATTACATCAGTTAGAGGACACATGGTTCAAGGTGATGGAAAACCTCACCAAGCTCCCCAAGTAGTTCCACTCATGACTTACAGAGCAGCTTATCTGAAGGCTGAGTTAGTGAAGGTGCTGTCTTATCTTCCCACCCTATCTACACTCCTCAGTGGGTACCTCGGGGGCAAACACTCATGAACCTACTTCCTCCACTCCCACCCTCTCTACTGAGACCTCAGAGAGTTCTTGCCCACTCTTGCCTGCTCCCTGTTTAGACCCAGATGAAGAGCATAGCCCACTGCTCAGACCTGTGATATTCACCTGCTTCATGTGAGTCGGTGGCATCCTGAAAGCAAAATTAAGATCGTGTTACTTGGGAGACCTTATTAACAAGATCTATCTATGATGAGCAGAAACCAGGATGATGATTTCAGCCAGCTTCCAATGGGAGGTACTGACCTGGAAATGGGAAAGGTACCCTGAGCAAATGCAAGCTTCTTGGGAGGGGTCTGGGTATTGCCTGGCTGTCCAGCCAGTAGGAAAAGCCTCTCCTCTTTGAAAGTGACCTAAAAGGTTGACTTCATGCTGCATTCTGATATCCTGAATTCCTGCCAAATAGGCAGCCAAGTGCCCATACTTTCCTGGAGATGGTTTAGAGACCCAGGCGGAACTACACTGTTTCCTTCCAGGTTCTGAGATAGCCTCTGCCCAGGAGACTGTTTATCACAGGAGGACCCAGCGTGCTGCAAATACCCGGATGACTGCAGCTGCGCTCCGGAGCACGAGGAGCCGAGTACGTAGAGTTGAGTTGCGGAATGCAAGTACCCAGCTACCTGAGCTACAGGACGCAAGTACCCAGGTGTCTGAAGTTGACCTACAAGACATAAGTATCCAGGTGCCTGAAGTTAGGGTTGATGATGTCACTACCCAGGTGCCTGAGGTTCAGCACCATAGAAACCAGACTGCCCAAACCAGGTCATGAAATTATAAAGGTGTTTCCTATCCAGGAGTGAAAGTCAGTCAGGGGATCAAGTGGGAATCTCTGAAAATTCATCTTCCTTGTCTCCTGCCCTTAAAGCTGAGGGAAGAATGTATAAGTTGTCTTTTTCGCTACTGTCATGTAAATTTTGCAAATAAAGATTTACAAAGCTGTATTAAAGAGTCACATCTCAGGTGTGTTAAGTGGAAGGTAGGAAAAAGGGAATGACCTGTTTCTGCAATAGCCAGCTGCTGCTGGGTGCTGCCCTCTCCACAAACAGCTTCCAGCATTGCCACTGCTTGGGCCATAATATTCCTCAACTCTGGGTCAGGTAGCAGCTGCACTCCTTCATCAAGTGCATCTGTACTTGCAGTCAACAGGGCTTGCTGACCCACTGAGTCAGGCCTTATACAGAGCCTCTCCTAGTGTGATGCTAGACAAGGTAAGGTGGCTTGGGATGCAAAAACATGGTTGCAACCATGTAGTGGCTGGAGCCTAGCTGAATGTGAAAGGAGCAGTCGGTGTTGCTGCCACTGCTACTCCAAAGCTGAAACAACTGAAGGCAGGGAAACAGGACTGCACTGCTGTGATCCTCAAGGCTTACTCAGGTCACCTGTGCTACCACAATATTTGCTGCAAGAAAGATACAGGCAGTCCAGGGTGTCTTGGTTACTGCAGCAGTAGGAGCCCACCTCAGGTTGCAACCCAGTCCCCATAGCACAGAAATGCCAGCCCCGATCCTGTGTGTGGATCTGGAAATGTACACACTGACATCTGGCTGCTGGGATTAAACAACAGCACAGAGACATCTTTATCACATAAAATTTTCATTTCAAAAATTCAAGATGAAGGCAGTCACTGAAGAAGGGACAAAAAGGAGTAGCAGCTGGGGAGGCAGAGTCCACATACTCAGAATTAAGGGCCTAGTACCGAAATTGGACCTACTGGCCCGGTTGCAATTCTTTCCTTTCACCTTAAAATAAAATGATGTTATATGAAGATGGAGCATCGTTTGTGACGCGTGCTGGGGTGAGCCTGGCTGTGGTCTCTACTTCTATTTACAAAAGAATAATCCCAGAAAGGAGAAGGAGACCAAATAGCAAAAGTCTACTTGCTAGGCTGTAAATGTGGCTCAATGTGACTTTAACAGGAAGCCCCTTCTCAACATTATTCATAGCAGGATTCTTTTTTTTTTTTTCCACAATCAAATATCTCATTTATTTCTCAATCCTTAAAATCATTCCACATGAGCTAGCCATTCTTTGTATTTTACTGGTGAGGGAACAGAGGTTCATATGATAAGTAATTTGTTCAGATTATGTTTTGCTAAAGAAAAGAATATTTTACCAATTAACATTTGCTTTGTAAGACAGCTGTTTGGAACAAAATCCACACACATCCTATAATTTCTGTTATTAGTAGCAGCACCAGTTGCTTCAGTAATAGTAGCACCAGTGGTAACCTTAGCAAAAATAGTTTCAACTGCCCTGCCTTTGCTCTTATATTACCCATTCCCTCAGTATTTCTCAGTGTTCAAAATTTTATGAGAAATCTTCTCTTTTTGTTTTCTGTTTTTTAACTTAAATATTTTTTATGAAAAATAACTCTTTTCCCAAAACAAAAACAATAGTGAGAAGATATTGTTTATATATTGCTACTCACTTCAGTGTCTGGCTGGATCTTCATATCATTGCTAAATTGAGTCTATTATGTTTTGATGAAAAAAAACCTGGCTTTAAACAGATATAAATAATTTACAAAAGGACTATTTTCAGATAATTATATTCTTCTTCCTAAGCCCAATGAGTGGTAGCTTCCTCAGGTTTAATACAAAATGGGATCAGAAACTATATCAATGATCTTTTAAACTTTGTGAAAGTTCATCCATCTTACACTTTCATCTTTATGCATTTGGGGGGGTAAGTTTATTGGTACAATTTAAATAAATATAATGATCATATTCATCATAGGAAATTGGTACTGAATATGATTTTTTTTTTTGAGACAGGGTCTCACTCTGCAATTCAAGCCGGCTTTGTGCTCACTTTTGTAACCCCCAGACTGGTCTTGAACTCTCAGACATCCTTCTGGCTCAACCTCCTGAGTCCTGGGATTACAGGTGTGCACCCACACTGTGTGTGCCCAGGCATCCAGGCCGCGACAATGCACAAGGGCATCTGGGGCTGAAACCGCACGATACATGGTGCAGGGGATCAAACTCAGGTTCTTATGCTTGCCACATAGGTGCTTTATGCCTCTGAGCTATCTCTCCAGCCCCTGAATATGATATCTTGATTCCTCTATTTTTTCTAATGCCCTCCCCTGCCTTATTTCCTTATCCTCTGCTTATTCACAAAGCCATCTTATGCTTCTTTTATCTTTTTTTTCTTTTCCCTTGCTTCTTTTCCCCCTCCCCTCCCTAATTCCTTTTTCCTTTTGAATAGTTTCTTCCTATTTCACAGTATCTATTATACATTTTGATCTTCATTTACATTTTCAGGTTCTCACAATAGAGAGACAATGTGGTACTTACACATGTGAGTCTAATTTACTTAAGATTATGGCCTCAAGGTGAATCTATTTACCTATAAAATTCCCAGGCTTATTCTTCTTTATGGCTAATACTCATACTGTATCTTTAAAAACACATCTTTTTTATTCATTCCTTAGTTGATAGACATTACTAAATCTAGCTGTTATAAATTGTGCTGCTTACAAACATGGATATCATATGTCTCTGTGGTAGGATGCGTTTGATTCTTCCGGGAAGATACCCAGAGGGGAAATAGCTGGGTCAAATGAGACTGATAATGCTAGAGGTTTTTTGAGCAAACCTCTAAACTCCCTCTATCCTGAGGAATGTCCATCCTGATTTCCACAGTGGCTGCTCCAGTCTATACTTCCAGTGGAGAAGGGCTCATTTTTCCTGAAAGATCTTTCATCATTTGTATTGGTTGACTTCTTGATTTCTCCATTCGTTGACTTCTTCATTTGTTATTGGCTGACTTCATCTCCAACCATTCATTAAAAGGGAGATGAAATCTCAACATTGTTTTAATTTGCATCTGTCAAATGACCAGTGGTGGTGAATATTTTTCATATATTTATTTGTCATTTGTACTTGTTTTTCTGAGAAGTGTTTATCTCAGATGCTCACATGAATCTTTAAATTTCGGGGTCTGATTTTTTAAAAATTTTTTATATGCTCTAGATATGTGTTCTTTGTCTGAGGGACAACTAGCTAAAATGTTTCCCTACTCTGGGGCTGTCTTTCCACTATGTTGATGACTTCTTTTGCTGTGCGAAAGCTTTTTAATAGGGTGAGATTCTATTTGTTAGATTTTTGTAGTATTTCCCATGCAATCAGGATTTTGTTAATGAAATCTTTGCCGACATGTATGTATTAAAAAATTTTATTCTCTCTTCCAGCAGACTTAGTGCTTGTTTTGACATTCACATATTTGATCCATTTTTATTTTAGTTTGTATAGTAGAAGATATGAGTCTAGTTTTTAGTTGTTGGCATGTGAGAAGCCAGTTTTACTCAGCACCATTTGTTAAAGAGACTATGTTTCTTCCAGTGAACATGTTTGTTTACTTTGTCAAAGAGGAGGTGGCAGGGGCCAGGGAGATAAGTCCATGGCACAAGTGCCTGCCTGGCAAGTGCTAGATCATGAGTCCGAACACTGGTCCCGCAAAAAAAAAAAACAAAAAACAATGAGGTGTCAGTGTATGTTTGGAGTTGTTTCTGTATCTTCTAATGTCTTCCATTGATCCTCAGGTGAAAGATGCATGGATAATGGATCTCACTGTACATATCATTTAACACTCTCATTTGGGATATGCTGGAAACAGATGGGTCTTGGAGCATAATAGTAGGTTACCATGGCTTAACCAACTGGTTAGTTCATTATGGCTATATTACCAAATGTATTTTCCTTTATTTATTTTTCTTTTTTTCTTCTTAACTACATTTTCTGCTTTCTCTTTCCTTGTACATAGCTATTTGTTGGGAGCCAGGGAAGCTGGAAAATTAGTCAAATGTATATAGGCAGGACAAAGCCTCATTGCCTAAAGCAAACAAGTTATCTCAGTACTGAGATGAGTGTCCTGAATAGTTAATGTCCACTATTAGTAAGTAGGCAACCTTGTATCAAGTGTTACTACCTTTGCAAAAGTATAAACAAACATCCATATTGTTGCTCACAGGGTCATCTTACCAACCATGCACATGGGCCACCACCTAACACAGCTTTTGTCTTCTGTCTGTCTTTTCCTCATTCTTGCCACCATTTCTCACTGGGTAGAATGGATTACACTGAAGCCCAGGGATCTTTCCATAAGGTGCCTCATCAGGATACCTGGTATGAGATAAGCAAGGGCAGTGGGAACACTTCCCAAAAGAAGAAGATTGGACAGAGCCAGTGTTCTGCACAGACGCTGGCACAGTAGGTATAAAACTTGGGATGAAGGCTCACTAGGGCCAGATAGATAGACAAGCATAAAGAGAGAAACAGGCTTGAGAGAAACCAAAACTGAAAAAGTTAGATTGAGTTAAAAATGGAACAGACAGAGATTCAAGAACCATAGATGTTTATAGACATATACAAAAATGTTTCTTGTATTCTTGGTTCCTATATTTGTGCTACTTTTTAAGTCTACCACAAAGGACTTAGAGTGGAGGACTGTTTTAAAATTAAGTTCCAAGTGGGATAAAGAGGGTTGAGCAAAAGTACCGCAGACAGAGTTTAAGCCCTCTAGTTTTGTTCAGTTAGGTAAAAAAGGAAACACTTTTTTTAAATTTGCAAACAGTTGGATGCAAGTGGCACAGCACTGCTGGAGAAAGGGGCACAAATGGCTCAGGGAGGCCCCCATGCTCCAGTCTTACAAAGACCCAGCTGGGATTCCTTAGCTGCCTGCACATCCCTTTGCCCTACCCAGCTACAGAAGTTGGTGCATATCACCAACTACAGTCCTGTGCATGACTATGGTAGGCTGCGACCTTGATGTTCGCATGCATGTTGCTGGCACAGCACATTAGTTAGGCTCAAGATAGTGTCTATGTTTAAAATCTGGACAAAAACAAAACATCCACTGGGTAAAAACATAAAGCTACCTTAATTTTTATGTCTTCAGGGCAAATATCATCTGATGAGATTCCATTTGTATGAGAAATATTCTTTACCCTCACTTGTTGAATTTGTATTACTTTTATTTTCTATTACTTTAAAGACAGGCAAAATTTGTTACCTCTGTACACCAGGATTCAAGACTATTTTTAAATTATCTTTTTCTTTTTTATGTATTTAGTACAAGGTCCTCAGGGTCTCACTATTCAGATTGGACTCATAGTGATCCTGCTGTTTTCAGCCTCCCAAGCACTGGGATTACAGGCTCGCACCACCATACCCAGTTTCAATTGCCTCCTCAGCACATACTGGGAGATTAGGCCAGCAGGGCATGTGGAGATCAAACCCTGGTCCCTGTGCCTGCCTAAGCAGGTGCTTTAATCTGCTGAATTTATGTTATCTTTTTGAAGAACTAGAAGAATATGAAAATCTTTCCCAAAAATCCCCCCCAAAAAAATCTCTTCTCTTATAGCCAACCTTGTTTATATCTTAATCTTGCTCCTATATCTAAATGTAATGACTCAAACTTTTCAGGACATAACCAAATCCTTTACTCCAAACACAAGCTATCACCTTCTAATCTTTCTCCTGAATGTGAACTGTCAGGTCTCCCTCATCTTGCAGCTTTTTTTCTTCTGAAATGAAGAGAAGTATGAGTAAACTTGTACATAGCTAATTTCTAGTTTATTTAGTGCTGAAACATCTAATATTGTTATGTTTCCCATTTAACTTCCTTCCTGTTAATTTCTAGATATTTCCAAAAGATAGATATGAATTCATCAAGGTAAAATTTGCAAAAACAAAATTACAATGTAATTGTAAGAAACATAAGTTCAACACTAGCCCTCCTGAAATGTCATGTATTCAACCATCATAGTTTTACTCCAAAAACAAATTTTAGGCTTCTAATAAACCACCAAGGAGGTAATAGTAAAAGGCCTCAGCTAGACTGTGACATATACACAGAATATAGTTTTCAGACAAGATTGAGTGGAGCCTAGTTGTTGTGTAGAGTCAACAAGGGGTAGCAGACAAAAGAACATTTGATGCATGCTTGTATTTCATAATGTGAGCAATTATGTTGGAGATAATTAGGCAATGTAATGACTATTTTTAATTTCCTATCACCTTGTTTTGAAATTTTGCATTGTCTTTATTGGTTTTTTTTAAATTCTCTTTCACATTAAATAACGTGAAAGTATATTTGAAAAGGCTTTAAAAATCATTCCATCTTCATCAAAAATGATATAATTTTCCTTTTGGCTATAAATTTCCACATGAGATTATGTTTGAATATACAGCTCTACTAAACCTAGAAGAAAAACAATGGTGTCAAACAGAATGAAACCAACTCCAGAAAATCTTAGGGATTAGTAAATCACATGTTATGTTCATTAAAAGTACTAAGAGAGTTAAGAAATATTTATTGCCCAGGAGTATGATCTAATGTTATAAGAAAGAGTAGAGTTGACCCAGTAAGCAGGCCCAGCATGTGAGTAACACTGCCCTGGGCCCACCAGAAACTCATTTGATGCAGGAACAAGGCCTGGTGTGTGAGTGAGACTGACCTAGGCCTGCAGGAAACAATCAACCTTGCAACCAGGCCCAGCTTGTGAGTGGGACTGCCAGAAACTCATGCAGCTGGGCATGTGAGTATAACTTCATCCCTCAGATAGGCCCAGTGTGGAAAACCACAGCAGAACTCCCAGAAGACAGGCTAGAGACAAGATCCACCCAGCTGATCCAGGAGCAGAACATCTTGCCCGAGAGGCACAGCAGGTTCAGGACCAAGGGCTGCAGCAGAAAAAAGTGAAGCTCAGTAGCCAAACCCAAGCCATATGAATCTGGATGAGTTTGAACTTGGTAGATCAAGATTTGGTGCTAAGGTAACAGCTCTACTAAAGCTCTATGCCAAAGGTCAAAAGTCAGGGCTATTGACTCATCCAGATGACTGACAATGATAACAGTTCTACAAAGCACTGTACATGGTTACAAAGTAAATCCTGAGGGGATTTGACTGACCTTAGGAGATACAAAAGTTACATGTTTGCTATGCAGGTCTTGCTTTAACTTGCCTTAACCACCCAGCAGAAAAGTTTAACCATGAGGCATAAAATGTAAAGCTAGATTAGTATACTGAGCTGTAAAAGGCTTAAATCAACAGCTTGTGACATTGCCAGTTCTGCCAGTAATCCACTGTGATTATGGAATATTGAACTATATATACAACTACTTTCTCTTAGTTCAGTGAGAAGAAATATTTTGTACCAACACTGATTATAAAAATTATGTCTACACCTCCTCCAGCCCACCACCAGCACAGCCTACCACCCAGAGCCAGGCCCGTCAGGTGAGTGAGACCACCCCTTCCCTGGCCTACAAGCAGCTCAGCCAACCCAGCAGCCCGGACTGAATGAACAACCCGTGGGCACGCAGTCCTGAATCAAAGATCACAGCTACTCAGAATGATACAGACGAGAAGCAAAATGCAATCTCAGGTCCCAAGACCACCTGAAACAAATACAGGAGACACTACCATACAAGAAAATGGGAAATATGCAGCCAAAATCTCTGAATTGGTAGCATCTGAAGTAAACAAACAAATGCAGAAATGTATAGAGGAACTCGGATTGGAGATGACCTTTGAAGTTAAAAAAGAAATCTTTGAATTAATAGAGACTGAAGTTAAAAAAATAGCTGCAGAAAAGCATAGAGGGAATCAGTTCAGAAATAATCTCTGAAGTTGAAAAAGTCATTTCTAAATTAATAGCATCTGAAGTAGAACAACTGCAGAAAGGTAGAGAGGAAATGAGAGGAGAGATAACCCCTGAAATAGAAAAAAAAGGATAACT
>PVKN010040696.1:0-10679 GCA_004027915.1 Capromys pilorides
TAACACAAGACACAGAAAAAACATTTACTTACTAATACATGTTTATATATTGGATAAAGAAACTTACAAAAACAAATACATATGTATACATATGTAAGGTTAAAAAAGTAATATATGTATAAATATATGTTGATTAATAATTGTAGTTCTGTATGTACTGTACAATTTCCTGTTTTCACAGAAAATTAACTTTGAGTATAGAAGTGGCAGTTGAAAACGAATAAATATGATCATATAAAGTAAATGAATAAAAGGTTAAAAGGGGCTGGTGAGATAGCTCAGTAGACTAAGTTCCTGCTTAAGCAAGTGCAAGGAACAGAGTTTGATCCCCAGTACCACGTGCCACGCCAGACCCACCCCTAGGAGCACTGAAGGGGCCACTGAGGACCTGGCATGGTGATGCACACCTGTAATCCCAGTGCCTGGAGGCTTGAAAACAGGAAGATCACTGCAAATTGGAGCTGCATAGTGAGACCCTGTACCAAATACATATGACAGAGAGAGAGAGAGAGGGAGAGAGAGAAAGAGACAGAGACAGAGACAGAGACAGAGACAGAGAATAATCTTTCAAAAAAAAGCTGGCCATAGTGCTAAATATCTATAATCTCAGTTGCTCAGGAGGCTGAGGCCAGAGGATTGTAAGTTTACAGTCAGCCTGGATAATTTAGGAAGACACTATCTCAAAATAAAAAGCCTGAAGATGTAACTCAGTGGTGAAGTGCCACTGGGTTTGAAATCCAGGACTACGAAAAGAAGAGAAAACAGAGGAAAAAGAAGTATGATCATGGAGAATACATTTGTAGCCTATGGATTTCTCTCCTCCAATTCTGTCACTTTTCCTCTCAGAATTCTCTCTACGTATAAGTAGAGAGAAATGCATTCCTTAGTTTATTGATTCCTATGAACATGGCAGTTTTTCTGTAACTATTACCTTCAACTCTGCTCAAGTGTTACATATATAAATATGTATACATGTATAAAACAAGTATACTAGGGCTGGGGAGATAGCTCCATAGCACAAGTGCCTGCCTGGCAAGTGCAAGGTCGTGAGTTTGAACCCCGGTCCCGCAAAAAAAAAAAAAAGTATACTTATGTATCTATTTATATGATATATGTGTACATATATATATGACCTGTATGGATATTTATGCATATCTAATATTTACACATATCTCCAGAATCATATTTCATTTTTAAGTGATTATACTGCACGTTTTTTCTTCACAGGTTTTATTCACCTACCTCCTGTGAGAAGGTTCACTCCTAACCTCAACTGCCACTTTCACAGTCACTCAGAAATAACAATTACACCAATCATAAATCATACTGCTGATTTACTGTAATAATCTTAAGATGTATGAACAAGTAGTCAGTTTAAAGGTGTTTTCCTGCTAGTTTAATTTAACTAATAATTTGAGGAATGAAATAATTTTTCCATGAAGAGCCGCAATGTGACCACGAGAATAAAAAGAACTCTGATTAAGAGGGAAGCAAGCAGTAAATGTGCAGCCGCAAGGATAGAATTGGTTTAAAACGCTAAGAGCAACAACATTTGTAGATGGCTCTCTTCAGGCTTTTCTAGCACAGCAAATGCAAACAGTGCTGTGCCTTATGTTGCTTTCTTTCACTTTATCGATGCTGAAACTTTCAAGTTTCTTTCTCCTAGAAGTGGGGTGGGCTTGGGGGAAGCTAGTTATTATTCCTAAACCCATTGAAATTGCATTTGTGGCATCAAATGGATTTTTTTTCAAGCAGGATGTTGGATTGATAGTAAAGCAGCTGCTCTGCAACAAACGAAAGCAAAAATTAATAAGAGACCTTAGCAAAAGAAAGGCTATTGGTTTTGCACACCCAGAGCAAATTGGCTGGATTTAGAAGAGTACACTTTGATCTTTTTCAAACTAATTACTGCTCTGTGGTTTGACTGTTTTGTGCATTAGTTGCCCTTCATACAAGCCGAAACTGCTATGGTACACAGCTGTAATACAAATGAAAATTTGACATTCAGTAAACAAAGCATGGCAAGGGTCATTCTTTCAGCACAATGACTACATAATACAATTTTAGAATGTCTTTTGTGTACCAAAAAATGACACATTCTGAGGCGGTTTTGAACTCAGGGTAGGCAGTCAAGGCTGTTTGAAAAGGACAGAGAAATTGCTCCCAACTGTAATCTGTAAATATAGATTGAAAACAGTTTATTTCAACATGGTAAAAATGCTGAGGAATTTACAGAAATAAATGTGTTCATTTTTACAAGATGGTTTTCATTTATCTATAAGGTTAATTGGGAGCAAATTTTCCAAGTAGCTGTTTGCAGTAGCAATAATGGTGTTTATTCACCAATATAATTCTGGATTTACTCCTAGAAAAAAAGGAATTCAGATTATTTTATCCATAGACTTTATACAAAGTATAAAATGCTTTCTTTTTTGCAGCGCTGAGATACAGAACCCAGGGCCTCGCATTTGCTAAGAAATTGTCCTTCCTCTGAACCCCAGCCCTAAAATCATTATCCTACATGGTAGTTCTACATAGTATTATTTTTCAGAAAATGTAATGAGTTAAAGAACATTTTCCATAACTACCAGTTAAAGAATTACTTAGACTTCACCATGATAATTAAGGCATGAATCTCTTTCTGCAGAAGTATGTGTAGCTTACAATTGAGTTGTCCTTGTAAAGGCCAAGATCTTAAATCATTTAAGCAGAATATCCCTCTCCATAGTGTCACTGTATGCTGTTTCAGTTGCCAGTGGTCAACCATACTCCAAAATATTTAATGGAGAACATTCTGCCTTAGTGAGTAATATTATGAAATCTCACACATCCTACTCTATCCTGACCAGAATTAACTGTCCCTTTGTCCAGCACATCCACCCTCTTGGGAGTCAACTGTACCAAACTGGTTTTCATGTCAACTAACATACTTTTCTGCTTATGCCCAAATGAGCTCTATTTTGCTTACTAAGGCTGGAACACAAAGTATGAAAGACATATTAACTCTGGTCCTATGCAACAATGCCGTAGGGCATATGGGAAAAAGCTGAAGACAAAGGAGTTTGGATTCAGGCCTCAAGCATCCCCTGGGGGGTCTTAAACATAGTCCTTGTTGTGCTTTTGGTGGTGGTGGTGGTGGTTGTGGTTGGGGTGCTGTTGCTGTTGCTATTGTTGGTGGTGACATTGTTTGAGAATTTGTTTGTTTTCAGTACTTGAGATTGCACTCAGACCCTTCACACCGAGCTATGTCTCTGAACTTTGCCTACTTTTTTTATTTTCCTGCAAGCTCTTGTCAAGCTACTAAGTTGTCCAGTCTGGGAACAAACCTGCAGTCCTTCTCCTTCACCCTCCCAGAATGCCTGAGGTACTTTTAAGTTTTGACTGCTGCTTTAACAAGGTGTACAATGAGTTATTAAACGACCAAAGACTGGAGCAAGTTCTATTGAGAAGCATTTATATTCTAAGTCTTGATTTGGTTTGTACTTAAACCAACTCAACCTTTGGATCCATCTAAACCTGACAGTTTTTTTTTCCAGTATACAAATTTGTGTGCTTTAAACATGCTTATACTTTAACAGCCAAAGGACTTCCAAAAGTTCCACCATTTAATGCCAAAATATTAAAAAGGTAGGGAAATATATGCCCTCTCTTAGTTTCTTTTCTCACTGGTGAGACAAATATCTGCCACCCAAAGTTAAGGGAAGAAAGCTTTATACAGCTCCCAGTTTGTAGAGGTTTTAGTTCATAGTTTTCTGGCTCCAACACAGGGTGGGCTTACAGAGGACAAACAGCTCATGGCAACCAGAAGGTAGCAAAGTGAGTGAGGGCCCTTAGCAGCTTTTGCTGCCCCTTTATCTTCCACTTAGGCTCCTGGGATTAGGGTGGTGCCAAATCAGCCAGAGGACTGATTTAGCAATCACACCTTCTTTTTTTTAATGCATTTTGTACAAGGTCTATAAGGTCTCACTACACAGACAGGACTCATAGTGATTCTCCTGTTTTCAGCCTCCCAAGCACTGGGATTATACCACCACACCCAGTCTCAACTGAGGTCTCAGTGCACCCCAGAGGCGGTGTGCCAAGGATTGATTCCTGGTCCCTGCATCTGCCAAACCAGGTGCTGTAATCTGCTGAGCTATCTAGCCAGCCCTATCATACCCACTTAATCCCTGGCACTGTACCATAAGTCATCAGTCATGCACTCTAGATTCAGTCACCTCTAAAAAAGCCCCACCTATACCTGCATGAGGCCTTGGAGGAATATCAAGGAGGGAACTGTGAAAAAATATTTCCAGGTAGGCCAGACTGCACAAAGTTTTTTAAGTGTAAGGTTTATTTCTATCTCAAATCTTTGAAATAAAGTTTATTTAAAGAATATGGCAAACATAGTTCATCTAATTAACTGCTTATTAGAAATTTCAAAAGAATACTTATCAGGATTGGTTGATGGCCAACAACCACAACCAAGCCAGGATACCAGGTGTTAAAAAACAGAAGTGTTGACCTCTTCCTTCCTTTTTTTGAGACAAGGTCTCACTAAGTAGTTCCGACTGGCTTTGAACTGGACTATCTATCCCAGGCTGGTCTCAAACTCGTGGCAAGCTCCCTGGTACAGCCTACCAAGCGCTGGGATTACAGGTGTGTGCCACTATGCCTGGCTCCCTGTTCCTTTCAACTACTTAAGAATATGACACACTATATGCTGAGTATATTTTCTTTCAGCCAGTATTTATTTAATTGCTGAATGAATCATACAAAATTTCTGACTTTCAGTGTCTCCCCTTTCTGCTTTCAAAACTTAACCAGATTCATCCTTCATATACACTCACAAAGCTGTTTCCTAAATGGCCGCATTTGTCTGGCTCATTTACCTTTACCTAACAGAACAGCTCTCCTGAGGGGGAGGGGAAGTAGTTACAGCTAGCTAGTCACAGAAAGAGACTTGAGAGCTCAGTACAATAGGTTTTCACAATACGTTTAGCAGTGGTCCAGAGCTACTGTACTGAGCACCACGTGAAAAGGTAGAGAAAGATATGAAGAGAGAGCCGTAGACCTCAGCCAAGTAGATTGGAGAATAACAGAGAATCTGTAACGCTTCTACTTCAGCAGCAGTCAGAGCCAACCTCTGCAAACGAATCAGCCTGCAAAACAGCAAGAACAGAGAGAAGAGGATATTGATTCCTGGTGGAGTCACCTACATTTTGTTTCCCATTTAAAATGATCACAGAATGCTATTCCACAATATGACGTTTTCCCCCATGAAGTCTAATTCATACGTGTTCATTTTTGCTATGATTATATTACAATGACTTCATGAAACACTTACTTTTAATTTTCAGCTGGAGAGAGAGTATTAAATAACCCTTAAAGCATTATTTGCCGAGCACTTTTTTTTCCTCAAGAGTGTCAGAGCCTTGGGATTACAGTAATTTTCTGATGACTCAATTGAGTGCATTTTCTTTTCTGTGATCATTAATTATTTAGTTTCATTTGCTTTTGTCCTAAGTCCTTCCTACAGATTTGCATATGCTCTACAAAGCAACAGGGCACTGACAGATACAGGGTTTTTTTTTTTCATTTAAAAAAAATTTCTAATTAAACACCCAAATTAAAGACCTCTTCTACCTTTTCTTACTCAAAAATTAAAAAGAAATGGCTCCATGAATTGGAAGTTTTTATACTCAAAATTATGATTATGGAAAACAGAAATTAGACTTTATTTCACAATAGA
This sequence comes from Capromys pilorides, assembly GCA_004027915.1. Taxonomy (NCBI): domain Eukaryota; kingdom Metazoa; phylum Chordata; class Mammalia; order Rodentia; family Capromyidae; genus Capromys; species Capromys pilorides. Next base: position 5,732 of record PVKN010040696.1, read on the forward strand.
AGCTGTTTTCCATGATTCTTTTTCTTATTACAAAATAATAAAGAATTCCTTCATGTTTGTACCATCTTGTAGCTCCCTGACTGAAAGGCATTTTGAATTTTCATTTCCCCTTCCCCACATAGTTAACATTTCCAAGTTTGTACTTTGGGAGTCATTATAGCCCCAAGTTCTGGTGGTGTTGTTGTTGTCGTTGTTGTTGTTGTTGTTGCTGTTGTTGTTGTTTTATGAGCAGAATATATTTATTGAGGGAAAGAAAGCTCCTGTTTGAGAGAGAGACAGGAGGGGGTTCCCGCGTGGGTATCCCCGACCCGAGTTCTGTTTTAAAGTAGGCATTTCATTAAAAGGATGGAAAACCTGAGGCTCTGCCTTATGTCCCTTTTTCCACAAGACCCTTAGTACATCTTTGTGTGTCCATTCAGGAAAAAAAGCAAATTTGTGTCAGCGCAGTTGTAACCAGACACCTTTGCTGAGGATGCAAACTGGCCACCACTATCCCCGCAAGTTTTGGGGTAACAGAACAGCAGCAGTTGTCATCTGCCTTCTAGAAATACCTCCTAAAGCAAAGCGTGTCACAAGCCACGTTGTGTTGTAGCACCCACAATACCTTCTTTCCTTCTGGCAAGGGGCTAAGTCTGTCCAAACTGAGAAAGAAAACATTTAAACCTTCTCATGAAATGTACTTTGGGGAAATCTTATAAAAATTATCCAACATACAATGGGGCTCTTAACTGCTCCCCAAACCATTTTTCTTCCTTGTAAGGTTGGAGGTTGCGAGGTACTTTTTGAAATGGTTTTAAAACTTGCTGGTCACCGAGAAGATTACAGACATAAAGAGGCATGGTTGAACAACAAAACTGTGGCCAAAGGCTTCCCACCACCACTGTAGCAGGTCTTCTTTTTAATTCTCTGCATTCAGAAGCTTACAAACAAAACTGGACATTTTCAAGATTCATCCAGAGCCAAGGTAGAAGACAGCACCTTCTAAGCATTCCATCAAAAAGCAAAGGGTAGAGCCGGCCAGATAGTTCAGCAGATTAAAGCATCTGCTTAGGTAGATGCAGTGGCCAGGTTCAATCCCCAGCGTGTCGTGCCAGCCCCGCCCCCAGGACACGCTGAGACAGCGTAGGAGACTGTGTGTGGTAGCACGTGCCTATTGTAATCCCAGCACTTGGGAGGCTGAGAACAGGAGAATCACTACAAATCCGATTAGTGTAAGGAGACCCTATGGACCCGGTACTAAATACATAAAAGAAAAAAAAAGTGAAGGGTACTTATGGAGTTCAATGCCCTCTGGCTTTAGGAAAATTATTTCACATTTCTTTTTCCCATCTGTAAAGTGGGGATAAAAGATAGCTTTGTGGGATAAAGCTTGATAAGAGCATCTTGCAGCGGTTTGAAGTCAGTGACAATTTAAGTATAAAAATAGTAATTTCAACACATTGTGTTCTTACATCAAAGTGAAGGGAATGAAATCTGTTCTTTTCATCTGAACAAATTCAGTAGCAATCATGCTTATTAAATACTTGTACATAGTTCCATGATAGAAGTTGTACTGCTTGCTGTCCAGAAGCTTGTTATTTTAAATGAGAAATTACATGTGAAAGTAATGCATAAAGCATAAAGTTACAAAAATAACAGTGATAGATATTAAGTGCCCTCCCTGTACCAGGCAGTGGGAGACAAGAGTTTATTTAAACCTCAGAGCAACCTTGGGAAATAGATGCCATCACCCATGTTTTATGAATGATAAACTGGAGATGAAGAGATTCACCTGATGGTGAATCCCAGGGGAGACACCCGGAGCCACCTGGCTGCCTCGTGTTCCCCTGTGGTGTCATCTGCGTTACGTGACATAGGGGTGGGACAGTTCTCAGCCTACAGAACTAAATATTGTAGTAGATACAAAATCTACCACTGACTCTTAATCTTTCAAAGCTTGTTTTTCTATATTTGTTTCATTGCCTGTTTGCTTATTTGATTGCTGCCATTTCTCCAAAACATTGATGGTTTTATTATAGAGCGCAATTTATACTTCCAAAAATACACATGTCATTCTGAATCAGTAGGTGGAACCACTGCTCGTTTTGCTGATGAAAGTCTTTTTCTAAATTGCTTTTCATGTGCAGTAGTTACTTTCTTAGAAAAAAAGAAGTAAATATCATTCGTACTACAGAAGAAATATTCTGTTCTTATTTTGTTGTTCATCTGAGTGCAGTGCTATCTACATGAACCAGCCACACCATTATTTGCTAGGAGATTTTTTTAGATATTCAACAATTCAGTTTAAAAATAAATTTAATTTAAATTTTAAAATATGTTAGCTTTAAGATCTATGGCACCAGAAAATACTGGTAACAGTGGCATTATATTTGCATTGAAATAAATATGTATTTGCCAAACCTGCATCTGAATTTTCTAATCTGGAAATTTCCTGACATGAAAATAACAGGCACATACATAAAATAGTATTTTGTTTAAATTTTTATTAAAAATATATAATGCTGGGCCGGCAAGATGGTTCAGTGGTCTAAAGTGCCTGCTTAGGAAAGCTCAGGCAACTGCAGGGACTGTGGTTCGATCCCCGGCACCATATGCTGTGCCAGCCCCACCACCAGGGCAGGCTGAGCCAACCATAAAATAAATAAAGAAAGAAAGAAACAAACAAGCATAGAAATAAAAAATAAAATTAAAAAAAAGAGTACTGTAGTTTAAAATAAAATAAAGAATATATAATGCTGATAGTGTTGAAACATTGTTATAATGCTTTTGGTTCCAGTAGTAATAAGCTTTATTCCCACTTTACAAAAGGAAAAACTGAAACAAAGAAAGATCATAACAGATTGTAAAATATTGTAATTTCTTCTAAAAGTTCAATGCAAGCCGCGCATGGTGAGCACGTTATCCCAGCACTCAGGAAGCCTGAGGCAAGAGGACTGCAAGTGTAAGTTCTACCTGTGCAGCACAGCAGCACTCTGCCTCAAAATGAAGAATGTTTAAAGGAGTAGGACTGTGTCACAGAGCGCCTGGGTTCAGTCCTCAGTACTGCAAAGGTAGATGAATGGATGATGGGCAGACAGACAGACAGACAAACAGACGGACAGACAGACAGACCAAGCCCTTTAGGGGTACATCTAACTTTAAAAACCTTTTATAAGAAAAAACTCAATTCCAAATTCTCATTCATGTTAATTCATATTTTAGAGCACTGTAATTAATTTTGAAGCATGTATGTGAAATAAACAAAGGCCAAAAAATTGACTATAATCGTATAAGTCTTGATAGGCTAATGTGATAATTGAGCATTTCATTACTATGCTCAGGAAACATTCTCTATTCTCTATTTTTTTATCAGTGTCTTCTTTAGAAGCACTTAGTAACTCTTTCATTATAGTTATTTCTTTTTTTTTTTACTTCAGAAATTATTTCTGATCTGATTGCTTCTATACCTTTCTGTAGTTGTTTCTTTACTTCAGATGCTGTTATTTCAGAGATTTCATGCATGTGATTTCCAATTTCTTCTGTGCTATTGTCTCCTGCATTTGTTCTGGGTGGGCTCGGGGCCTGAGAATGCATTTTGCCGCCTCTCTTTGTGATTTTGTATAGCACTATCTTCTGACCTATGGTGTAGAGCTTTGGTGTAGTTATTACCTTAGCACCAGGTCCAGATCTACCAACTTCAAACACTCCAGGTGGGTGAGGCTTGGGTCTGGCTGCTGCGCTCCATTTCTTCATGCTGCAGCCCTTGGAGGTGAACCTGCTGTGCCACTCTGACAAGATGTTCTGCTCCTGGATCAGCTGGGTGAGTCTTGTCTCTAGCCTCTCTGCGGGGAGTTCTGCTGCAGGGATCCACATGAGGCCTGTCTGATGCAGGAAGTTCCACACACATGCCTGGTTCAGAATGAGGATCCAGTGGGTGGGCGGGTGGTCATACACACACACACACACACACGCACACACACACACACACACACACACACACACACACACACCCCAGGCCTAGGCGCTGGTTGGAATGAGGATCCAGCTGGCTGGCTGGCAGTCCCACCTACATGCCAGGCCTGGGAGCTGGCAGGCATCGGGAAACATTTTCTGATATAAGAGTATTTTTTCACTCTACAGTATAGTTACTCTATGAAAACTTAAAAAAAAGAAATATTAGGAACTATGTTTTGAAACTTGATATGAACTTTGCTAACAATGATCCAAATAAGTTTTCAGATTACTCTTTCAAGAAATTGCAGTATTTCATGCAAAATGGTATCCACTTTACCTCTAAGGTAATTTTTTACTCACCAAGAATGAAAATCTATATTCTCTTCTTTTTTTCATGTCTCTTTAAAACCTCAAACTAGAGGAGTGATTCACATTCAGGGATGTTTTCTTTTGTAATCTTTATCACTCTTCTGTTTCTAAAGGGATACTTAATTTTAACTAGTTTGCAATTGCATTTGAAAAGATGTGAACAGGTTTTCTAGAATGAGTTAAAGATTGTCCACTGACAGCATCTTTGGTAGCTACCTTTAAAGATGAATGAAGCAGTAAAAAAAATGGTACATGTAGATTTAATACAGATAATATTTTGTTCTTTGAGATAGAAATTATGTAATTGCAGTATTGGCAGGAAAGATAAGTAAAATGTACTTCTTGCTTTTCTTTTTGAATAAGCACAATTTTCTGTATAGAATTGTCATAGTGAGAATGTCAAATATATTAATGAATTTCTCATAAAATAACAACAAAAACACCTTTTCGTTTTTAATTCAGATGGTTAAACATACATAGTGCTATTTTTTGTCACTTAGCTAGAGTATGAAAACCAAGGAATGTGGTAAAAATTACCACGTATTTCTGTGAAAAAGAAAGGAGAACATATTTGTCTCCAAATTTTGTAAGCAGGCGCTAAAACATACAGATCAAGCAAACCAAGAAAAAGTCAAAGATAAAAATA
>PVKN010040697.1:0-10671 GCA_004027915.1 Capromys pilorides
TCTGCCTCCAAATCCTGAGTCTCACTTCTGTGTTTCTGTTTGTCATTGCAATATAGCCAATATTAACAGTTTTCTCTTATTTCTCTTTATATTTTCTTTAGTTTCTGCTTCCTTGAATTTGTTACCGTATAATTTAGTACATATCTATTTATAACAGCAAGATCTTCATATGGTTTTGCCAGTTTGTGATTGAGATTTTATTTTCTTGTATATCTCTTTGAAACTGCTTCATGCGATCTATTTCTTTCCTATATTGCTCAGTCAGGGAATCCATCATTTTTCTATTCTCCTCTAACTTTTCATCAATATCTTCTTTAATATTACTTAAGTCTTTCATTATAGTTATCCTTTCTCTCTCTATTTCAGAGACTATTTCTGCTCTGTTCTCTTTACCTTTTTGCAGTTGTTCCCCTACTTTAGATGCTATTAATTTAGAGATGTCTTTATTTGCTTCAGGGGTTATTTCTGTTCTTGTTTCCTCTATACATTTTTTTTTTCAAATTTTATTTATTTATTTGTTTGCTTGTTGTGTTTGTTTGTTTCTTTCTTTATTTATTTTGTGGCTGGCTCAGCCTGCCCTGGTGGTGGCGCTGGCGCAGGATGTGGTGCTGGGGATCGAACCGCAGTCCCTGCAGTTGCCTGAGCCTTCCTACGCAGGTGCTTTAGACCACTGAACCATCTCGCTGGCCCCCCTTTTTTTTTTTTTTTCAAATTTTATTTATTTATTTATTTGCTTGTTGTGTTTGTTTGTTTCTTTATTTATTTTGTGGTCCTCTATACATTTCTGCAGTTGTTTTTTTTTTCACATCAGATTCTATTAATTCATGCATTTCTTTTTTTAATTCAGATGCTATCTCTGATCTGAGTTGCTCTATACGTTTCTGCACTTGTCTAACTCAGATGCTACCGATTCAGAGGTTTTGGCTGCATGATTCCCATTTTCTTCCATGGTAGTGTCTCCTGTATTAGTTCCGGGTGGGCTCGGGATCTGAGACTGCATCTTACTCCTTGTTTTTATCATTTTGTATAGCAGTGATCTCTGCACTTTGGTGAAGTTATGCTGTTAGCACCTAAGGGAGTTTGGGTTGGGATCCACCAAACTTGTTCCCCTCCAGCAGTGCCTGGATGCTGGTCGGAGCTCGGGTGGCTGGCTGCCGTGAGGCCCGATCGATCAGGACTGTAGGTTGAGTTGAGGCTCCAGGGAATGGATGTGGGGCTGGGAGAGTCTTTGCCTGGTCACCGTGTGGCTGGTCGGGATGGCGGGTATAGTCCCAACTGGAGTTCGGGGCATGGAGCGGGCTGGCACAATCTTTACCTGGTCACCCTGGGGCCCTGGTCGCCGCGCGGGCCCCAGGCTTTGGTCCTCTGGAGAAACAGCAGCAGGTCAAGCTGTGATTTCTTATTATGTTGCCTAGGCTGATTTTGAACTCCCGGCTCAAGAGTTCCTTTGCTTCACCTTCTTTTTTTTTTTTTCTTTTTGCAGGACTGGGATTCAAACTCATGACCTTGCACTTGCCAGGCAGGCACTTGTGCCATGGAGCTATCTTCCCAGCCCCTATTGCTTTACCTTCTTGAGTAGCTGGCACAGCCCTGTGCCACTTGAGCCTGGCTTTTGACACTCTGGCTTTCTATCACTGTTTGAATTACTCCTGAATATATGCTTATCTTGCTGGGGAGTATAACTGTTTTTGATGAAGTGTCTGAATAACAGAGAACATTACTGTCTTCTCTGACTTTGCCTTTTTTTTTTTTTTTTTTAATATATTTGGTGCAGGGTTTCACTACACAGCTTGGACTTGCAGCAGCTTGGACTCGTAGTGATCCTCCTATTTTCAACCTCCTCAGCACTGGGATTACAGGTGTGGGCCACCATGCCTGCTAGGTCTCTGTGGCTGGCTCAGTGTGATGGGGAGCGGGGCTGGAACAGCATGTGGTGTTGGGGATAAGCCCTGGTCCCTGCACTTGCCTAAGCAGGTGCTTAGTCCACTGAGCTATCTCGCTGGCCCTGTGCTTTGCATTTTAACTGGAAATCTGAGATGCTTTTGAGCCAGGATTAGCACCTTCAGACTCTGACTTCTGTTCTCCTTAGCCCATCTTTACTATCTAGGCATATTGCTCCCCAGTGCCCACAGCATAAGTAATAACAAACACGCTTTGGACTTTTTGTATGTGCAAGACAGTTTTAAATGCATTTCTCATGTGAACCTCAAAGCCATCCTATGAAGTAGATAAGATGCTGCTCAATATCCTGACATGGTAATATTCATGTGCTTGTATACAGTAATTTCTTTCCCTTGAATATGATTTGCCTCTGATAAAGAGGATACATTAAAACTTAGGGGATATCACCTCTGTGATTGGGATGCCAAACACTGTCACTTCTGTTTTGCTAGTAGACTCTACTGCCTTTATTGGTTCACATGCTTTCATGAAAAGAGCTACCATGTTAGAGAGGCACACAGGATAAGAAACTGAGGCAATGAGTCCAACACCCTTAGAGCAATTGCATCTTGCCAACAATCACATAAATGAGCTTGGAAGTAGATTCCACCCTAGTCGAGCTGGCACTTTGAAGTGCAGCTTGTGACAACCCCCAAACCAGAGGATCCAGTTAAACTGTGTTCAGACTCTTGACCTACAGAAGCTGAGATAAACAATGTTGTTTTAAGCTCCTAAGTTTTAGGGTAACGTTACATTGGTAATAGGTAATATGCTAGATAAGTCCAGTGGGCTCCAAGTTCATGCTCTGCACAGTTTTGATATAGTAGGTTGTTTTTCTCACTGCCCTATCTTGTTTTCAGTTGCAAAGTGACTTCCATTCCTCATTGGATGGCTGACATATGCTCTACAAAACTCCTGGCTTCTTAAGAGCTCTGCTTATCTCTAAACTTGCAGGCCCAGAGCCCAGAAGTTCCACTCCTTTTTTAGTTACTTTTATAGTTTAGAACAGTTGAGCCAATTAGCTTCCACTCCTATTCTAATCTCTTACCCCAGAATGTTCTTTGTCTTCAGGATCAGATATCTTTCTTGATTAGGCTGCCTTACTCAAAATCTTCCTCAGGGTATTACTATATATTTAGCTTAACACTGGAAAGACTAAAATTTTCATCCTTCAGCATTGGAGCTCTATATCTGGAGTGTTGGCCAGGCATGGTGGTACAGGAGGCTAAGGCAGGAATATCACTACAAGTTCAAGGCCAGTCTTAGCTACCTAATGAGTTTGAGCATAGCCTGGCCTACATAACAAGATCCTGTCTCAAAAAAACAAAATAAAAACAAAACACAAAATGAACAAAAAAAACATTTGGAGTATCATTCTTTCATAACACTTATTCCAGCCAAAGGAATCATATGGTATCCTGATTTGCTTTTGAAGGCAACAGTGCTGTTAGATAGACCTACCTGGGTCTGATAGGCAGAATTCTATGGGACCAAAACCTTTCCAACTCTGAAACATGAATTGGGCTAATGAAGTCTAAGAAAGCACTAAGACTACTGGGCCCCTGGTCCAGCAGTACATTATCATTCTCTGAGGAACTGTTAAATAAAGTTAAATAGAGTGCTGCTTCAAATAAATTTGTCCTAATTTGGGGGTGGGCAGTGGGGATGCATCTGCACATCATACTATATGTATCATCCTGTTTTCTGATTTAACTTTTTTTCAATTACTCACATATGCATGTGTCATCATGTCAGAAGTCTTGCTCAAAATGATTTTCTTTCCTTCTTCCTTGGAAAAACATCAACTGGTGCAAGGGAGATTCTAGAGGCCTGAAGTGTGTGTGTGTGTGGGGCAGGTATGGGAGGCCAAAGTGAAGGATTAGGCACTGTTCTTGGAGACCTCAGGGGCAGGAGGGGCAGTGGTGAGGACCAGGGGTGGATTCCCATCCCCAAGCTGGGCCAGCTGGTCAAGGGCATGGTGATCAAGTCGTTGGAGGAAATTTATCTCTTCCCTGTCTATCAAGGAGTCTGAGATGATTGACCTTTTCCTGGATACATCTCTCAAGGGTGAAGCTCTAAAGATCGTGCCTATGTAGAAGCAAACTTATGCTGGCCAGCAGACTAGGTTCATGGCATTTGTCACCACCGGGGACTACAATGGTCAAGTTGGTCTGGCTGTGAAGTGCTCCAAGGAGGTAGCCACTCCCATTCAAGGGGGCCATGATCCTGGCCAAGCTTTACTGTCTCTATGAAGAAAGGTTGATCCGGGAGCAAGAGTGACAAGTCCCACACTGTACCTTGCAGTGTGACAAGCCTGTGTGTTGATGTGGCTGATCCTTGCATTGTGCCTGTGACCTCTGCCCAGGAAGCTGCTGCCGCTGGCACTGATGACTGCTACACCTCTGTCAGGGCCTGCACTGACAGTCTGGGTGACTTCATGAAGACCACCTGGGATGCCTTCTCTAAGACCTATCACAATCTGATCTCGACCTCTGGAAAGTGACTGTATTGGTCAAGTCTTACCAGGAATTCACTGACCATCTTGTGAAAACTCACCTGAGTCTCCATCTAGAGCACTGAAGCTATAACAGTATCTACAACATAAGGTTTTTGTACAAGAGAAAGTGAACGAAATCTGTTTTAAGAGAAGTTTTCTCTCCTATATCCTTAAGTAGATAGTTACAGTCTTTTTTCTTTTTTTTTCTTTTTTGTCTTTTTGAGACAGGGTCTCACTATGCAGTTCAGGCTGGCCTTGAGCTCACTTTTGTAGCCCAGGCTGGTCTCAAACTCTCACTGATCCTCGTGTCTCAGCCTCCCAAGTGCTGGGATTATAGGTGTGAGCCACTGCACCTGGCATACAGTCTTATTTTATTATATTCGAGGCATTAATCCAGATATTGGAGCTACAATTAGATCATTCAGTGTCCCCCCTTCCCTTGCTCCTAATTAAAACTTTCTTTGAGCTAGGTGCGGTGGCGCACACCTGTAATCCCTGCACTCTTGGAGACTGAGGCAAGAGGATCACAAGTCTGAGTACTGCTTGGGCAATTTAGTGAGTTCCTGTCTGTTTCAAAATTAAAATTAAAAAGGGGGTAAGAGGGCCAGGGGAATAGCTCAATAGAATAAACGCTTGCCTGGCAAGTGCAAGGTCCTGAGTTCAATCTCCGGTACTGGAAAAAAAAAAAACAAATGACAAAAAAGAGGTAAGAATGTACAATGATAGTCCTGGGTTCGATTGCCAGTACTTCAAAAAAAACAAAGCCACCCACCCCCCACCTCCCACAAAAAAACAACAAAAAAGCAGGAGGCTGGGGAGAAAGCTCAGTAGAATAAGTGCTTGCCTGGCAAATGCAAGGACCTGAGTTCAATCCCTGGTTCCGCAAAAAAAAAAAAGCAACAAGCAAAACAAAAAAAACCCAAAAAGCCTCACTGTGCCCTCTGGTAAGATCTTGTTAAATTACTGCAGCTACCGGTGTAGCTTAAAGGAGTAATCCCTTTATAGAAATCCGATGACGGGAATTCGTCAATGAAAAGAATCTGTTTCTGGGTGGAAGTCCCACGCACGTGGGATGAGCTCACGGCTTCTAGTAGCTTCACAAGGGTGAGGAAACCCCCTCCCTTCTCAGATTTAAACCTCAATTGTGGGCGGAGCTGCACTCAATCTGGCTTGTAGGGAAAGCGGAAGGGAACTCCGCCTTGTACGTGCTTGTGAAGGGCGGGGCGGGGGACTGGGCGTGAATTGATTGGCTAGGAGGCGTGGCGTCACGGGTTGGCTCCGCCCAGGCGCTCACCAGGATCCCGGGTGGATTGACGGGTGGGATCTCTAGGCGATCCAGACTCCTGGCCATGGCGCCTCAAGGCCGCGCCCAATCTCCCGCTTGCCGTCCGGTACTCAGCGCTCTCTTGATTTTGCTCACACACTGAGAACTCTGGCAGGTCAGAGGAAGCAGCGGGACGCTGCTGGCGACGGGGACCATGAGGAGCGCCCAGACCCACGGTGCCAATAGCAGCAGCCGCCGCGGCACCTGCTGAGAGAGGAGGCAGCGGCCCGGTGCGGCGCACGCTCGCCTCGCTATGTCGCTGCTCTGCGTGCGCGGTGAGTGCGCGGACGGGTGGGGAGGTGGGGTCGCCGAGGGATTACCACAGGTTTCCAGTTAGAGACCAGATCCCACCGCTCCCAAACTTCGCTTCTGTGCCTTGGGGGACAAATTATGTTAATCATTGTAAACATTTAAAGTTTTCCGCCCCCTCTTCTCCCGCCGCGGAGGGACTGTTCCCTCTCTCCATTCCGGTAGCCGTGTGACAGTGTTGTTAGCTGGCAAACCCAGATCCTGGCAAAAACAGTGACTGGTTTCTCTAGTGAGAGTGGATGAGCTAGGAGGAGGGGATGATTTGGTACCTCCCGTTCTTCTCCCTGCTTAGTGGCAGGTTCTTTTCGATCAGTCTGTCTTAGTGGAACACCAGCCACATGCTTTCTTGCAGTGTATTTCTTCCTTTACACCTCTCTATTGCTTGTCTTCTGCCCCGCTCCTTTCCTGAACCCCAGCTTGTAGTCTAGGCTAAATTAGACTCATATTCCGCTTGGATGGGTGTGTTGCCAAACTCCCTTTGGGAGCAGAGCATAGAGGCATGATGTACTTTGTTATTGTAGCTTTCACCCAGTAACTCAATGTGAAGGACATTGATTGTTTTTTTCTCTGAGGACCCGTGACCCATCTAAGATGATATGTTAAAGCTCAAAGTTTTGGATTTTAAGATGAGGTGTGATGTTTGGACCAGCCTCTATGTGGATAGAGACTTTCTTGTTGGTTTTTGTAGTATTCCCAGTGTTTGACTTAGTAGAAGCTCAATGCTGGTTTTGAATGAATGCAAGGACGGTGATTTTAGAGAGATTATTTGATCAGAAAAAGCAGGGTTTAGGGGCCGGGGAGATAGTTCCATGGCACAAGTGCCTGACTGGCAAGTGGAAGGTCATGAGTTCAAACCCTGGTCCCGCAAAAAAAAAAAAAAAAAAAAAAAAAAAAAAAAAGCAGGGTTTAGATTACTGGTTGAATTTGATCTTCAGAAATTCGGTTACAGCCTATCATATGTGGTCAGCAAGATGGGATAAGGTGGCTTGGTTGTGAAAGAGCATTTATTCTCTACAACCTTCACTGACGCCTTTTCCTGACACCTTTTACTAGATAGTTAAGAGTTCATGTTTCTTTTGGCTGTTCAGATAAGAGGCACTGTTGTTTGTGATCTCTCTGATATCAGTGTTTTTCCCAGCTGCTGGCAAATGGAACTGCTTTGCCCTGTTCTCTTCCACTGTTTTGTTAAATCGGCATTAACCCAAAATGGGATTTGGTAATTTCCGGGGATTATTAGACACGCAGTTTTTTTTTTTTTTTCTTTTATAGTTGATTTTTCATTAATGAGAATTTTGCTTTGGTTTTAGTAAGACATTTTCTCTCAGCAGCTGGGAGTTTATTGCTTTAGATCCCTATTGCTGAGTAGCAGGATTTGGGAGAGGTCCGGTTTTGTAATGTCTTTGGACAGTTTGTTAATTCTCTCCTGCCACATCATTTTACTGAGCTAGAAAGACTGTTTAGGCAAGAGCACTTTTAAATTAGAAAATTCTGATTTAGCTGAATTTTAAAAACTTAAAGACTTCTGTTATTTCATTTGTTTAAATACTGGAAGCTTTCATTGTCTGGAAATACGGTTGTTTGGCTCACCTTTTCCTGTTTATTTGTTGTGATCCTGAGGATGGAACCTAGGTTCGTCAGGCGTGCTAAGCACGCACACTGTCTCTGAGCTACATCTTAGTTTGCTTTCTCCTTTAATGTATTGTTAGTCAGCTGTCTCATCTTTTGAACCTAGGGCAGTGGAGACAACCCATCTTTGTCTTTTGAATAAAGATCCCAGTAATTCTAATTACTGAAACAAGGAGCTACTTCATATGCAGTTATTCAAAGACAAAATATTCCTCTTGGCAAAACTTACAGAGGTAGAGGGCTGGTGAGTCAGTTCAGGGGCACAAGTGCCTGCCTGGCAAGTGCAAGGTCCTGAGTTCGATCTCTGGTTCCGGTGCTGGGGGGAACCTTATAGAAATACGATAAAACAAACCTAAAACGCCATTACTTGCCTTAGTGTTTGATAGTAGGAATGTTGCCAGCCAGTTGATGGTCCTTTTATCCGCTGAGACTAAAGTAATGGTGTGGTAAAGCACAGTTCTGCCAGCAGCCCTTGGCACCAGTTAGTGCTGGATTCTGTCCGTCTACACTGCTGGCTGCGCTGGCTGCTGTTACTGACACTCTGAATGCAGCCTAGATAGTGATATTTTATTTTATTTTACTTTTGTGGAACCAGGGATCGAACTCAGGACCTTGATAGTGATATTTTATAACAATGTATTTCAGTTCATCTTGGAGTAGACTCAAATAGATTTTTCTGTAGAGTTCAAGGAACAATTAACTTGATGTGGAAATTAGCAAACATTAATTAATCATCCCCAAATATTTTTATTTTTTATTTACTTTTTATTTTTATATTTTGTGGCACTGGGGATTGAACTCAGGATCTTGTGCTTGCCAGGCAGGTGCTTAAGCTGCTGCACTATCTTTCTTTTAATTTATAACCATTTTTATTTAAAATCATTTCCTTACTCAATCACTCTTCAATTGTGCCTTATCGCCTACAGGTTAAATGTTCTCAACATTCTGACTCCAACCCTCCTGTTTGGCTCTATATTGTTGCCTGTGCATACACAGATAGTTTGCCTCTGCACTAACTTTGTCCATTCCTGCCTTTGTTTTGTTCTGAAATTCTCTTTCCATATTTTCTGCTCATCTAAAACGTATTCTTGTGGTGGGGCACATTTATGCGTTCCTATAATCTCAGCTACTTGAGCTGAGGCAGAAGAATCACCAAATTCAGAACTAGCCCTGCTTGACGTGATGGCACACACCTGTAATCCCAGCTTTCCAAGACCAATCTAGGCTACGTAGTGAGTTCAAAGCTAGCCTGAATTACATAGTGAGACCCCGTCTCAAGAAACCAAACCAAACACAAAACTAGCCCTAGCAATGTAGTGAGACCTTATTTCAAATGGAAGAGGCTTGGCTGGACATAATCCCAACATTCAGGAGGCTGAGGCAGGAGAATTGTGAGTTTGAGACCAGCCTGGTCTACAAAGTGAGCTTAAGACCAGACTGAATTGCATAGTGAGACCTTGTCTAAAAAAGAAAAGGGCTCAAGCTGTTGCGCATTGGTTCAGCGCTTGCTTAGCAGTCCCGGATTTGAATTTTCACCTTCCTTTCTCCAAGTATTCATTATTTTCCAAGTTAAAGTGTACCTATTTGTTGAAAATTTCCTCAGTCCACAGAGATCTCATCTTTAAACTCTTAGAACATTTGTGGTCTGACCAGTGCTATTAATTTAGCAATAAATCATATTGACTTGCCCTGGTCTCAAATTGTTATGCTTATGGTGACCCAAGCAAAGGAGGCACTAACACCAGTCAGATCAGATCTGATCTGGAATTGTGGTAAGCTGAGTATTTCCTTCTAAGAGGCACATTGAGGCCTAGGCTTAGCCTTAGAGAAAATTTATGTTTTGAAGAAAGTAGACTAATAAAGACTATAGAAGCCTTTTAAAGAATATGGGAAGTTTAGTTATGAGAAGGTTAAGAGGGAGAGGATCATAAATAGTAGATGAAAAGAACTTAACAGGGGTTGATCCCTGGCACCACATGCTTCACGGGCCCTGCTACCAGAGCAGGTGCCCTGAGCCTGAGCCAGCTGCTGAGACTGTGCAAGGTGGTGCTGGCCTATAATCCCACCACTGGGGAGGCTGAAAAACAGGAGAATCACTACGAGTCGAGCTGTGTAGTGAGACCCTGTACCAAATACATTTAAAGAAAAGAAAAGAGCTTAACAAAACAGTTGCTGTCTTAGTTACTTTCCTATTGCTGGAACAAAATATGTGATGCCCACAACTTAAAGGAAGGTCACCTGGCTCCAAAGCAGAAACAGGATGGCAGAAGGGTTTGGCATGGGGAAAATGCTCAGACCATGGTGGCCAGGAAAGAGTGCCAAGGAAGAGAGCCCCTTACTGGTCACATCCCCAGTGACCTGACTCTTCCTACCATGCTTTAGCTCCTAACAGAATGTCCACCTGTGAGTTCATACCACTGATAAGTATTTTGCACCCAATATCCAATCATTTTCCTAAAGCCCAGCCTCTGCACCCATGAGACTTTTGGGGGCCATTCTACATATAAACCATAATAGTGATGTTGTTGTGTCCTTACTCTAGAGGGTAAAAGTGAGCCAGGTAGGGGCCAGAGAGATGGCTCAGTGGTCTAAAGCGCCTGTTTAGGCAAGCTTAGGCAACCACAGGAACCATAGTTTGATCCCCAGCACCACATGCTGTGCCAGCCCCATCCCCATGGCAGACTGAGTCAGTCATAAAAAAAAAAAAAAAAGCCAGTTAGACTAATGGTTTAAAATGACAGGAGGTTGGATTTTAGCTTATAAGAAAGAAGAATTAGTTTGTTTTAGATAGGGTCTCACTATGTAATTCAGGCCGGTCTTGAACTCAGTGATCCTCCCGTCTCAGCTTTTTGAGTGTTGGAGTTACAGGTTGGGCCACCCTACCTTGCTATAAAAACAAATGCATACAGGGCTGTTCTTAACAAATGTAATAGCTAGACTACTTGTGAGAATTTTTTTAACACTGTAAGCAGGT
>PVKN010040698.1:0-10653 GCA_004027915.1 Capromys pilorides
GAACAGTTAATGCTTAATGTTTTCTCTTCTCTTGAATTTTTTGGCCAATTTTGCCTGCTTTTATTTGGTAATCAGACCAACTAATCTGTATGCAACAATGTGCAATATAACAACCACTGTTGAATTCCTGTCATTTTGTTTAGTGCAATTCTGTATTGTTCTAATGTTTTTGAAACTATTTTTTTATTCTTTTAAAAAAGTAATACAAGAAGAAAAGTTGCAACGCCCACAGAGGAGCTGTAAAGTGTAATCGGTGGCCATTGCTTCCTTCTGGTGGACTGCTATCATCCCTTTTGAATAGATGATTTCACCTACATTAAAATCAAGAGACTTGGATAAATAAAGCACCGGAAAAAGCTGGACCGTGAAGTCAGAGATACTGTAACTTAAGAGGCGCCTACTTATTTCATGAGTTTGAGATTCTTAAGTGAGATATTCTTAAGAACCCTCTTATTTAGGAAGGCAGTGCAGGGGTAAGCTGAGCATTGGTAGCCTTTCTCCTTAAAGCTTGTATTTAAGCGTTTTGTTCTTTGAAAGCATACTGTGTTCAGGCTGGGCCTCCTTTAAACATGTCTAAGTACAGTTAGAAAAGGATATTTTATACTTTAATTTGAGGTGCGTACAATGACACATTTGATTGTGGAAAAAAAAGTTTACCTCTTCAGACATTTGCAAGAGGAGGTAAATGAGGTTTAAGTGAAAAACACAGGGGCCCCCTGTGTTTTTCCAGACCCATTCTAGCCCTGAGCTCCACAGGTGAGCACAGACATCACCGGGAGACTGGCCCACTGGCACTGTCAGGACATCTTTGCAAAAGTTCTCAGCTGCTGAGGGGGTGGCTCTTCCTCTGTCCAAGTTTCCACCATCACTGGGAGGGATGCGAGGTAGGGCTTCTCCACGCTTCTCCCAGACTTGTGCCTGGGGTGGGGGCTCTTGGCTAGCTCACTGTTACATAGAAGTTCTCTTTCTTCCCTTCTTTACTGCTTTACAAAGGCAGAATCAGTCTACACAGAGCTGGTAGGGCTTCAGAGTCTTTGCTGTTCCTCTTGCAGGCCACTGAAGCCACCCAGCAGAACCTGCAGGTGTACCCTCTGAAGGGACAAAGAAAGCTAGGGACGGAGGCTAGCAGTGGTGGCATGGGGCGGGCTGACAGTTGCCCTCTCTCCCAGAGCACATTTGCTCTCTGAGCCAGAGGCAGGTCCTCCGTGCACTACCCCAGAACCCCAGGTGCTGGGAAGGGGTGAGGCCTAGCACTGCCTAGGATCTCCCCTGTCTCTAAAGGGGTGCAGGAGGCTGAGCACTTCAGGCAGAACCTGATTCTCCTGGCCGTGCAAAACTTCCCTCAGGTTAGGCATACTTAGGCATGTGAAGGTGGCTCTCCTACTTCTCAGTTTTTCCACATCCTGGAAGTCCTTTGGGCTCGTGTCTCTTGCTAATGCCCTTCCTGGGAGCTTGGGGAATGTGCCCTTCACAGAGTCCCCAAAGCCTCATACCCCACCCCACCTCCCAGCAGAGGTCACCCAGAGGAAAGTCTGAGCTGAAGAGGGACCTGACTGCCTCTTCCTCAACTCCCTGCCTGGGACTTCCTCAGCCAAAGTGACCATGGAGGTGTCAGTGGGCATTTTTGCTTGTTTTGATTCTCTGATATTCATTCTCTCTCTCTCTCTCTCTCTCTCTCTCTCTCTCTCTCTCTCTCTCTCTCTCTCTCTCTTTTGGTCTCCATCCCTCCCTCTCCCCTTCCTTCCCTCCCTTCCTTCCTCCCCACTCCCCTACGTAGTTCTAGTTGCAGAAGGGAGGAGGAATGAAGCATGGGGAGGTCGGAGCTTTGTGGGCGTTTGTGTGGACAGATGCCCCAGTCACAGTGTGTGTGTGTGTGTAACGGGAAAAAGAAAGGAGAAGAAGAATCATGAGTACAAAGGGAGACCAAGTGGGTTTGTAAAATTCCAATCAGAAAGCCCCATGGGCGAAGTGACCTCCAAAGCTTGAAATTCCTTTAACCTCCTGGCGTGTCCCAAGGCCTGGCTCCGAGCGGCTGCGAGGCTGGCCTAGGGGTGCGGGGAGCTTCCGACACCGACCCTCCCGGCGCAGACAGCGCGCTCCCTCGAGGTGAGAGGGGGCAGGTCGTGCCTTCCGAAGGTCGGGCTTGTTTTCTCTAAGAGGGGAACATAAAAGTCGTGTTTACAATTTTTATCATTTAAATCACCATTGAGTGAGGTTTCTGTTTGTCGCGCAAAGGTAGAAGCGTTAGAGCAATCCAAGTAAAAGCCGCGGGCCACGGTCACTTGCCTAGAAGGGAAGCCGGGACTGCTTGTGGTCCGGGACCCGGACGCGCTCCTTCCCTGGTGGCAAGGTCCTCCCAAGGCGTCACCCCCGCGGTGCGCAGCCCCGCCAGCACCGCACACGTTCCCATTCCATTCCACCCTCGGCAAGGAATGAACGCGCTGACGTGGCCCAAACCTACTTCTGTGAGTGGGAGAAATACTTGGGACTTAATCACTCTACAACACAGAGACAAGCAAAATAGGAGCGGAGAAAAATGAGATGACCTCGAGGAGAGGTGCGGAGAAAGGCACAGAGAGACGAGGAAAGAAAGGGGGTGGGGGAGGGGGGAGGGCAGGCGGGCGGGGCGCAGGCGGGACGGAGAATTTCACACGTGCAGACCCCGGGCTTGGCAGCCCTTGACCTGACTCTTCAGCCGGGGAGCATCTCACAAAACAGGTTCGGGTCGTATTTCAGGAGGTCTCCTCGCCGGCGTCCGCGGCCCCCTGGGACTTGATTCACTCCTGCCTCTCCGCACAATGACTTTTCAACCTGGAAAAATAATTGCATTAGAGCAGATTACTTATAACCGATAGTTATCTGTCTTTTTCTGTTCGACAGAAGTCTATTAAAGTCAGCCCAGCCGTTACCAGCTGAGCTCCAGAGCGCGCGTTCATTAAGAAAATTAAAATACTTTGGAGCCTCAGCAAAACCTGCGCAGAACTCAGGCGCCTGCGTCCAAACCCGAGGTTTTCGTGAGCCCGATTTTCCTGCAAATCAATTTCTGATTGTTTTGGGGACAGTAGATCAGGGTGACAAGACGAGTGTGAGGACGGTGACTCCAGGAGAGGCGGTCGCAGCGCTCGAGCGGCCCCGCGCGTCTTCGCGACCCTCCTCCCGCCGCCTCCTCGCGGGGCGTGGGTCTTTGCTGCAAAAGGCGGCGCACCTGGCGGGGCGCGGCCGAGGTGGGGAGCACTTGGGGGTGGCCGAGGAGAGGCTGGCAGGAAGGAGGAGTGTGCGCGCCGCTCCCCGCGGCTTCGCGGCGAGGCCCACGCCGGGCGCACGTGCTCCCCACGCTGAGCGCACAAGCGCCACTGCGGCGGGAGCTGCGCTGGGGGACTTCGACACCGGCCGGGAACCAGCCTGGCCTGGGCGTCTTTCGTCCCCTGGGGCGCCGGAGCTGGGCCCAGAATCCGTCTGGCCACTGCCTGGGACTCTAGCGGAGGTGCCGTCCCTCGGCGGGATCTTCGGCCTTCTGGGGAGCCCGGTGGGGTTTCCGCTAGGGTTCAGGAAGAACCTCGGGCGGGTCGGACACCCCTGAGGACTTGAACCCAAAGCCCCAGGTGCTAAGGTCCCCTGCGTACCAGACTGCGGAGCGGGAACAGGTGGGAGGCGCGGGCTGGGCCGTTGGGGGCGCCCCTGCCTCCCCTCCCGGAGCACTGGGGTAGCACATCCCTCTCGCGGGTGGGGTCCCCAGTTCTGCTGTCAACTGGAACCCTCGCCCGCCCAGCAGCAGAGCTCGCAGCGCGGCTAGAAGGAGGCGCGTGGCGCTGGTTTTACTGCGTGTCATCCGCAGCTGTGAAGAGTCACTTTTAGCACTGTGAATTTTTTGTGCTAGCACTCTCTTCCCTTCAGCATTTGGCTTCTTAGAATGTTGATCCTCTTGTATAGCTCTGAGGGGTCCGCCCAACGCAGGGCTCTAGGGAAAACAACGCTTCTGCGTGTCTGGGGGCATCGTTTCCTAGGGCTCGAGGGGCAGACACGAGCCCTTGCATTTCTGTCAAAATGTCCAGAAATGAAGCTCTCGCCCTCTTTCTGTCTAATGAGGCTGTAAGGTTTGTTAGGGGGAATAGCAGCCCCTCCACCGCCCTATCAGCGCTCAAATACCGAATTAGGGGGAGTTACTTGAAAGTGTATAATATTGTTGTTCCTTGGAAAGTGACTAAATTTCTCCCCCCAATTTCTATTTGCTTCAAAAGCCTACAAAACTCCAGTGACGAAAGTCAGTGAAAGGGTGTGGACGAGTAAACGTCTTATACGTCTTCAGAGCTTTCAACTCACTAAATTGCTGAATATCAGAAAAACAGTTTTTTTCAAGGAAAAAGAAAAAACAAACACACCTACACCACTGCAGTGTTTTCTTCTCGAATGTAGACACATCATTCAATTTCTTTTTTCCTTTGTAGCAAAATAAGAGAAAATCAGCAATGAACGTCTTTTCTAACACCAGCAATTCTAAGACTTTGCTTCTGTTTCCCTTCTTAGCCCTTAAAAGAAAACAAAAACAGACTTTTTTTTTCAAAGTAGAAGAGAGAGCTGCCTTTCCTAGCAGAGAGTTTATTTTATTACCACAATAAGGGATGGGGGCTGTTAGCAGCTATTTGAGATGATAATGCTTAGTGATCTCGTTCTTTTAATCATAATCTTCAAGTGGTTAAAGATTAATGGCAGAGGGTATTTTCTGTCTCTTCCTAAGGACCTGGGCATTAATTTACTTAGAACATTAACCAGATTGTCAGTGTCTCCAAATTTTATTAAGTCAAGCTGAGACAAACACAATATTTTCATATTTTCTTTATCTGTGAGAGCACATTCCTAAAAATCTTTTTATTGGGATTCAACTGCAGTGAGGGCCAACCCATTCTTTGTCTTTAATCTTCCATTGTGTTTAGATAGACACAAAGTGTTATGTGCATACCCTGTGCAGATACATGTACATATATGCACACATATTTAAATGAATTCTTCCGTCCGCAGCAACTTCCCTACCACTTCTGAACTTCACAGGGACCTTTCAGAAAAGTCAACTCCAGGGACAGATCCTGCTCCCCTGAGTAGAATTTATGTTCAAAGCAAGTTTGAGAGCAGTGAACTTCTTCAAAATAGACCCCTGAACGATAACATAACAGCTTGAATATAAATATCTAACTGTATCTCGGTTGTCACACGAGCCCCAACAATCTTTCAGCAGAGCTGCGCGGAGACATCTCCTGTCTAGCGTGAGGACCCACTCTGCCTCCTACCTCCGCCTCACTCTAGGAGCGCTCCTCCTCTGGGTCCCTGTCCCCCGCCGGGAGCGTCGTCAAAGAGGGGCAGCAGTTGGATGGACCGGGCTTTCCTGTAGAGGAGTAAGGAGTGGATTCTTACACCGAGATTCATCAGGTATTGTGGCAAGAAATGAGAGTCAAGAGGCCACCTTAGCCCCGCAGCCCTCCCTACCCGGGCTTCCTTTCCCCAAGCTCAGTTCCCACACAGCTTTCACAAAATCTCTAAAACAGCAAAACCAAACACTACCCCCGGAACTACAGTCGTTCCGCATTGTAGATTTGCACGCTTCGTGAGGGCGTCTAGCTGTGGTCAGCGGGCTGTCTCGAGTCGGGGCTGCCTGGCCTGCGCCTTCGCGGGCAGGAGGCGCGGTGCAGCCGGCGTCCGCCCGCCCGCCCGCCCGCCCGAGACGGCAGGGTCTCGTTACCTGCGCGCCCCGAGCTGCAGGCTCAGCCCCGCCAGGAGAACGCGGAGGCCGCCAGGACGACTCTGCGCGCCTGGCCGAAGCGCGGAAGGGCTAGCAGCCCCGCACCTTGCTTGCTTTGGACGTGCAGCGCCGAGATCAAGTGTCAAGGACTTGGCCGGCTCACGGGGTGCGCTTACACACGCTTTCCGTTTCCAGCAAAATCGAGAAGCATGGGCAAGCGAGAGCACGCACACGCGTGGAAAAGACGTGTGTGTGTGTGTGTGTGTGTGTGTGTGTGTACAATAGCAACTTTTAACCAGAAAGAAAAGGAAGAAAGGGAGAGAGGGAGGGAGGGAAAAAGGAGGCAGGGAGGGATGGAGGAATCAAGTTCCTTTTCTGTGCGGGGAAGGGTCATTCAAGACGCTGTCAAGGGGCGGCCTCCCTCCCTAGAGCGAGCCCTCCGCACTTTGCTGCGACCCTGAGACTTCTTTCTTGGGAGTTCCATGTAGGGAGGATGTGGAATATTGGTTTGTATTGGCCGTTTTCCCCATCGGCTGTCCATTAAAAATTCTACAGTTATCTATTGAAACATTTCCTATTAAGACAGTTCAGCAGGGGGAAAAAGCCCACAGAAGAAGCGATTTGACCAAAGCTTGGCTACAGCTTGGGCACTTCGGCCCCCCGAGGCCAAGCGAAGAAGGGGGTTCCTTCGTGTTTTATTATTATTTTTATCATTTATTTATTTAAATGTTCATCCTTGACAAGCTTTTTCCCCTGTCGGAGTGTCTCGGCAAAACACGGAGGGGGCGGAGAAGGAGGCGGGGGAGGGGAGGGCTGCAGAAGCAAGCTGGGCTTCGCTGGGGGCTGGCCCGCGCGGTCTGCGCCGCGGGCCAGCAGGGGGCGCTCTGATGTTAGCTCTGGACTAGACCGCGACTCGCTCAGCGCGGGCAACGCAGGCCGGCAGTTCTCGCAGCTGCAAAAGGAAGGGGAGGAGGAACTGTAGCTCCTACACCCCCCCTTCAGCAGCTATTCCAGTTGGGTTATTTACCCTCGGTTTGAAATATATCTACGCCTCACTTTACCCACCCATTCGGCTGATAGTTCGCCCCCTCCCTGTCAACCTCTTTGTTTTCATCTGTATCAAGGCAGCACAAGTGTAATCTCCTAGTCTTGAAATACACATTAACGCAACTTATTAGAGAGGACGATGAATAGTCAACATTTTTTTCGCCTGTTGGTTCCGCTGATCCAAGTAGGATTTATTTGCAGATCTCACATTCCGGAGCAATAACGCGTGATTTTTTTCCCCCTTAAATAAAATTGGTCAAATGTTGACAACCTTTAAGCCAACCTAACACTCAAGATTAGTGATGGGAAACTAATGAGAAAATATCAGATCGCCCGGCCTGAGGGCTGCCAATTAAATCTGCACTGATTGAAAAATAAAAGCGGACTTGGGGTGTGAGCCCAGCTCAACTTCAACTATTAATTTAACGTGTTGCCAGGGTGCGCGCCTGCTCTCCTCCAGACTGCTTTCCGTAAGCGAGAGAGAGATGCCTCCCTCTCAGCCCTCAGCCTAAAAGCCAAATGTTATTTCTTGGAATATTTCAAGAGGCCCAAATCAGAATGATCATTTCTTACATAGTAAATATTAGGCCTTTAAGCAATATGATTTAACTAATTAGAAAATTTACATCATTAAGTCTCAGGGAGAGAAAAAAAAGAAACAAATCTGCCAGTCATTTTAAAGGAGACAGGCACTATTGAAGTGTGAAGAAATCGGCTCTAATTCAAAAAGGCAATCGGGCAGAAAAAGCCCTCAACATTACCCTGCTAGTTATTAATCAGAAAGGGCTCTCTCTCTTCGCTGCTCCCCCTCCCTCTAGGCACCGAGTTTAAGTTCGTTTTTTTGCCAGTGGCCCATGTCATATTTATATTGAGGTTTTGTCTGCTTAAAGGATTAAAATTTGAAAATGTTTCAATATGAGGGAAACAGAATCTTCAAAAGGAAAAAAAATATTCACAGGATCACCTCTCTTCCAAACAAGCAAACCTGTTATAATAAACAATTCTCACGCCCCTCTTTAGTTTTTTTTTTTTTTTTAATTCTTTCTTCTTTCTTCCCATTAAACTCCTACTTTGAAACCTGCTTGGTGAGAACTAGATAAAGTCTTTGTGCTCCACTCCCCTCCCCCTCCTTTCTTGCGCCTCCTCAATCCGCCAAAGGGAGAAACTTAGACTGAAAGCGAAAAGTACAAATGCATTAACAAAGCCCCACTCACTTGAGAAAAAGGCTGTGGTCTAGGCTTACAAGTCAGGAATCTAAGGGGAAGAGGGATCTGTCTGGTGGGTCTACAGATAGCAGACGAGGAGCTAGAAATGTCCTCCACCTGTGTCTTCGACCGCACACAATGCATGGTTAGAGAAAAAGCAAGGCAGGTAGGAGAGTTATTTTAAAGTGTACTGTGGTGTTGTGTAGTTTTTTGTCCTACTCATTTTCTATTCAGCTTAAAACAGCAGTCTCATTATATCTAGGTGCCCCTTCCCATAATACTCTTTCTTAAACCCTTGGTACACCACACACATAGTCCTTTCCCCAGCCTGCTTATTCCCAGCAAATTAGCTGGAGGGAGCAGCAAATTAACTTTGTGAGCGCTCAGCTCAATTTGAAAACTCAGGCCTTTCCTGGCATCTCTGAGGACTTGCCTTTAAACTGTGCTGGATTAAAAAAAAAAAAATAGTAGCAAACTATAGATATTTAATCTCCTCTTATTATTATTTGTTCTTAAATTCTAACATGGGGCTCATTCTGCTGCCTTGCCCCATTTTTCTCTCACTACAGCCCACACTAGCCTCATCCACCCACCTCTCTGCCCTCTTTTTGAAAGTTTCGCTCCCTTGCTTCTCACCACGTCCCTAGGCCTTGGATTTCTCATCTTGGGGCTTTCACAGGCCGGCCTGGAGCAGCTCTCCCACCTTAGTTCAGCGCCATCCTCCCTAACCCCAGATTCCAGCATGGCAGGACCTCTCAGAGCAGTAGCAATCTGGGCTATTAACACACCACAGTTAATTCTCTGCGGGAACTTTTACTAGGTGGGACGTGTGCGGGGGGGAAAACATCTGTAAACAGTGTGAGCTTCTGAGGGTGGGAGCTTGCCGATGCTGAGGCCAGAGCACATATAAAACATGGCAGAATCTGTGAAAGAGCTAGTGCGGAGATGCACTTTGGAGAAACAAGAGAGGGAGGAGGGCCCTGCAAAGAGAAGAATGCTTTCCCAAAGCATCTCCTTTTCTGTTCCTCCCAGAGCAGATGTGGGCTCTTAACATGCTTCCTTGGGAGAAAGATGGGTGAAAAGAGACACTGTGGTCACTCTCAGGAGGCGGACACAGAGCTAAAAGTACTCAAGACAATGGCCTCTGGCGGTGGAGGGCTCCCCGGTGGGATCTCCACCCTGTGCCTGGTCCCTGGAGGCGTTTGAAAAACCGCTTACCTTTTTTCCTTTGATTTGACCTGAAACCACTGGGTGTTCCTGGGCCAGGTTCTTTGAGAGGGGAAAAAATATCCACGGAAATCAACCGGTCTCCTTCATCTAGTCCGAAGTCAAGAAACATTACAATAAAATTTACAGCGCAGTTAACAACTCACAAGTAAAGCATTAAAATTCTCTTTAATTGAGAAAATATTGATTTTTAAGTCTAGAAAAAGCGAAATCGTAATTTAGGTACAAACTTTCAGGCGAGAATATAGCTTATTATGTCGTCGTATAATGGATCCACCTTACACCCGTGCAACATCACATCTTTAATTGCGCTACTTTATGAAGTAATAAAGACAAAAGATAACCCGGAGAAGGCAAACACTTTATATTTTTTAAAAAGGATCTACAGTATTTTTCCCAATTATTTATAAGAAAAGATCGTCTCTGGTTTTGAAACAGGAGGATTGAATACCCAAAGGGGAGGGCAGAAATAAAAAGAATGGAAAACCACAGAGCAGTCTAAAAGCAACTCACATTAGCAAATCCGTTGATATTCTCTACCAAAGGAGGACTGAGGCCAACACATTTAGAGAAAATGCATTCAGAGACAAAACTGCATCCTCCTTGAAACGAAACAAACCTAGCTCTATTTTCTTACTTTATTCCCCGTCCTTGGGGGTGTGGGGGTGCAGAATCCATTGGTGGTTTGAGAAGGAAAAGAAAAATCAGGCTTTCTATGTTATTTCTGTATCGGTTTTTGGTATTATAGAGGAGCAAAGAAGTTTTTGTGTGGTGGTTTTTCATTGATCAGTCACTCTGAGCTAATGTAATTATCCTCATCAATAGGAGGCTGCAGAGAGAATCATTATGTGGGTGACATTGATAAATGATCGCCCAGGAACGGCCTCTCGCGGGCAACCCCCACGTCTGACCCTCCCACACACAATGTAGTCATAGAAACACCTAGAGGACCCGGACCGAGAAAGAAGAAAAGCCCGGGCGGCCGCGGTGGGGGCGGGGCGCGTGGGGCTGCGGGTCCGGATCCAAACCAGCTCGGTGGCGCAAACAGCCAGCGGCGGCGGGGGGAGGGGGACCCTGCCTCCCGGCAATGACCCCTCCCGCGCACAGTTGCCCACAACAAAGTGCAAACCCGACCTCCAGACGGACCCATTCCTCCACACCTCTCCCATGTGCGAGCTCACCACCACCAACAGCTGATGTTTGCCGAGACACACACACAAGTAGGTCTCTGCAAGGGAGTGAAATAATTAGGTCACAAAGTTGTAGGCATCCAATGCTCACGACAGCCTCTCGCTCCCGTTTAAAAAACAAAAATAACAAACAACAAACAAACCAAACCCTTTTGAAATAAAACAAAGACAGCAGCTGGGCGACACCTCCCTCCTACCCCTACCCCCGCCCTGCACTCTCGTTATTTGCAGAGTGACCCTTTCCTTTCTGTCC
>PVKN010040699.1:0-10665 GCA_004027915.1 Capromys pilorides
CAATTTGCCCTGTGTTTTTCTTTTTTGTACATAGTTGATCTTATTTCTCAAATGGCTTTAACATTGACTCCTCTAAAAATATGAAGGAATTTAATTATCAAAATTTTGGGGTCAGCATTCTTTTATTAATGGTATATTTTAACATTATTTCCTGTTTCTTAGGGGCTCCTACAGCTTGCAGGAGAGGACAAGCATTGACAGGTGGAAAGAGTTTGCTGCTCACCTAACGCATACGTTTCCCACTCCTAATTAATCACATGTCAGCTGCGAGGCAGGTGTAATTAATGGCGCATGCCCCAAGGCTGCGGTGCATAAACACATTGCTTATCTGAGTAGAGAAATATTAGCAGGCTGTTGATCTCCGCACAAGAGTGTCCTCCGCTAGTTCTGCAGTGAGGGCGGCAGCTTGTGTCAGAAGGAGGGCAGCAGAAACATCACTTGGAAATAAAACAACGCGGAGCGACTCAGCAGCAGCGCGTGCTGACGCACACGCACCAAGTGCATATTGAACTGGGATAAAATGAATTCAGCTGCGCTTGGGTTCCTTCCTCCTTACCTGCATGGCATGAAGGCAACGTAAATGATTACAAAGATAGAGATTTGAGCATCTTGTGCAGTTCCGTCTACGGTATTGAACAGAATTAGTGACTTTTTCTGAATCGTGTTTTTCACCAGTATGAAAGGAAAGTATATTCTAACGATAAATTTAGAAGTACGAATGACAAGGTAACTTTAATCAAAGGCAACAGCTGATATTGACAGTGACAAACCACACAGCCACTTGTCAAAGCAAGACACTTTTCAAGCTGAAGGATGCAAAGTCATTACCCTATCTGAAAATGACAAACCACATTAAAATATAAATAAAACCATTAGAGCAATGGAAGAGTTTTTATCAAGAGGCAGCTGTGGATTTGCCGCCGGGAGCCTTCCCTCTCCAATTCGGAGGTTGGGGGATTTGCCACCCAGGAGTAGAGTGAGGCACTCAAGATGTCTCTCGCAGTAGGCCAGACACAAGCTGACTAGGCAGGACTCAGGTGACCCGAGTTAGCACCCGGCATGATTTTAAAGTCTGAGAAAGAGAATAACGTCTACGTAAGAAAGCCTTCGAGGATATGGTGGCAGTAAAAGGAGAAACGCTGTACTTCGTGATTTAAGTCTAGCACTACGCTTCTTCAATACACTTACTTAACTGGAATCACGTTTCATAAACAATAGGCCCAGTCTGCATTTTTAACTACTTATGTGGGCCCTGGAAACAGGTCTCAAAGGGTTGCTTTAGTGATATTTAGACCCCTAGAAAAGTGGTAACTGCTAGCAAATTGTTTAATCGGAATTATAAATTTCAAATTAAAATCTGTTTATGTCTCAGGAAACTTTCTTACAACTTCCTTATAACTTTACTTAGAGAAGCAGCTTAGTGAAAGTGGTGTCGCTATCATACTTTATGCATATTGTAATTTAGATACTAAAATGCAGCCAACATAATGACATTTTCAAAATTTGGTAGAGGGCTCAAATCTTCATTTAAAAATCTACAGTGCATAAAATGGTAAATGTGGAAAATAATTTTAAACTTGTCATTTTTATTATTATATTTGGGAGAGTGTAATAATATTTATATTGAAAATGATTTTAAAATTATGAGAATGTGTTACTTTATGTATTAAGATATGGAAACACATTTACTGTGTCATAAAAAACTAATACCATCAGTACTGGTAGTAGAAGATTAGCCATCAGAAGTTTTTTCAATGAAAAGTTAATAGAAAATGTGGACATTTGTGTAATTTTTTACTTTTTATTCATATATTAAAATATATTTCTGATAAAAATATAACATTGAATAAAACATGTAGCATGCTATGTGGCAAAGCGGTGAGGGCAAAATAACATGCTTCCCGAGCTCAATAAAAATAATCTAAATTGTTTTCTAGGAAATAATTAATACTTTATTATATTGTTTCCCTCAAAAAAATCCTCTCTATTATATTTCTGTCAATGCTTGAAGGTAGACTCAGGAAAAGTGGTATTTGTTTGATTTAACAAACAAGGAAACAAAGTATTATTATGTCTGTAGGTACCTATCTTAAATGTTTTTCAATGTTCACCATGGTCTCTAGCATCATAGTCACTTTCTGCTTTAAAGCTGAGATCCTAAGCATAATTTACATTGTTATGTTCAGTGTTATTCAAATTTTATTTTTTATTTATTTATTTATTTGTTTGCTTGCTGTGTTTGTTTGTTTGTTTCTTTATTTATTCATTTTGTGGCTGGCTCAGCCTGCCCTGGTGGTGGCGCTGGCGCAGCATGTGGTGCCGGGGATCGAACTGCAGTCCCTGCAGTTGCCTGAGCCCTCCTAAGCAGGTGCTTTAGACCACTGAACCATCTCGCCGGCCCCAAATTTTAAAATTTTAAATTTAGTCATCATTTGCTTTTTCAAGGAAGTTTTATTTTGCAGGCTTTTGTCATTCTAACATCAGGTAAGAAGCACTGATAACTACTGGGAAATTAATTTGCATCTGTAGACTACAGAACTGTGTTTCTTCTGATTAATTGTTGGCAATGTATTTTATGTACTTTGATTGATGGAAATACTCTTTCTCAGAAGAAATTTTTAAGGAACAAAGTATCATCCTAATTAATTCCTGACTGAGAAAAGTCTTTATTATTCTGAAGCATATTTCAAGAATACCTGATCTAACAAAAGTCATTATTTGTCAATAGGTCACAATAGTAATGACATACTCAATATACAGTGATTTCCGCCATACCTAGATCCCTGAATCCTGTGTGCATGGATGATGGAAAAAATTTGGATATGAAACGTGATCTCGCCAGCACCATCTGCCGGTATGAACAGGAGAGATGATGACTGCCAAATTGAATAACAACCACCTAAATCGATCTGCATAAGGTTTAGGGTGCATAGTTCATAACTACAGAAAAAGTAATAACTGTTTGTATTGGAGAGTAAAAGTCTTCCAGTGAGGAGGGAAAAATAAAAAGAAGTGAAAACTAGGCATGAGGCTATATAAAAAAGCTGGCATCGAATGTGCATAACTTGATTGCACTATTAATAAATGTAAAAAGGAATTCATACAGCACCTTTTCAAGTAAATGAATATTCTTCTTTCCAAGTGAGCAAATCAAATTACCTTAGTGATAAGTCAGACATTCAAGAGATAAATAATTAATGAATAG
Organism: Capromys pilorides; assembly: GCA_004027915.1. Classification (NCBI taxonomy): domain Eukaryota; kingdom Metazoa; phylum Chordata; class Mammalia; order Rodentia; family Capromyidae; genus Capromys; species Capromys pilorides. Next base: position 3,206 of record PVKN010040699.1, read on the forward strand.
ATAAATCTTTCTTAATATTTACAGGACCCACTGGAATGTATACACACATTTGGAAACACATTATAAAGACGAACAAAAGTCATATAACAGACCTAAATTTCGCTATACAAAGTAAGGAAAAAGACTTCCAACTTCCCATTTTCTAGCGTGTGTACTTTTCTAATCTTACACAGGTGGTTGCACGTGCTTTGACTCTTTCTAAAGGGTTTATTATCCCATGTCTTAAAACATAACCATAAAAATGGTAACAACCATATATCCCAGTTTATGTAAATGAGTAGAAGCCCAGCTGCTGGGAGCTCTCACCTCCAAATTACAGCATTTATCTTATCAGAAATGTTTGAGTTTATTGTGCCGTGGATAAAACCAATTAGCAAACACATATTACTACTCCACTGTTAGGTGAGTCGAGAATGAATTATATGTGGCACACAGTACTGTTATGTCTCCTTAACCTGAAGATTAAGTACTACTACACTTTGGTATATGTACATAATGAGCTATGTCTACTTGGTTGTATGAAGGGCCTCAATTCCTTTCTGTTTTGTCATTTCTTAATATTACTCTCTAAAGTTCATTTAAAACTAAACTGTTACTTTCTCTTCTACCTTTAGAAAAAAGTTTTCTCATGTCAGGCATTGTGGTGGACGCCTGTAATTCCAGTGCTTGGGAGGCTGAGACTGGAAGATCGTTGCACTTTTGAGACCACCCTTGGCTGCAAAGTGAGCTCAAGGCCAACCTGAACTACATAATGAGATCCTGTCTCAGAAAGACCAAAGAAGAAAAAGAAAGAAAGAAAGAAAGAAGAAAGAAAGAAAGAAAGAAAGAAAGAAAGAAAGAAAGAAAGAAAGAAAGAAAGAAAGAGCTTTTCTTGGTTAGGTGGCAATGTAACTTTTGAGTATACTTATTAAACGACATGGTCTTATATGTGTTGTGTGTCTGTAATTGTGAGAGATTGTAAACCTGGATGTAATCATTAAAAAATTCTGAGTAACTGCCTGCTAAGTTGTGACACTGTGCTTGGCACTGATGATGGAACAGGCCCCCCAAATTAAAGTCTTTATTGAAATTAATTACGCTAAAAAGAACCATAACATACACCACAGCATGTGATGCAAAAGGTGTTGTGGAGGAAGTGGAAGCAGGGTCCAAAATGAGATAAAGCTTGGCACACTGGACTGTTTGACATTTTAAATGCTGGGCTTGAGTTTGAATCAGTTAGAAGGTGGCATTTGAGAAAAGATGCAAATGAGGAGTGTGCAATATGGATTTGTCTCCTAGGAATAAATTTTAAGCAGAAAGAATGGGGTCAAGGCTCTGAGATAAGAAACTGACCATAATCTTTGCCAAATAGCAAGGCCGGGAGAGGAGTGAACCAGAAGTCGCAGACTGTGGGGAGGGCCGGGAGGATTTGGGAGGCATTGTGGCAAATGTAACAATGCAAATTTCTAATGAAGTATTCTGTAAAAGTCCACTTTCAGCGTTATTGTTAGCGTAATGCATAACCAAATGTTTTAATCCTATTCACCTATTTAGGGGAACTTTTATGAATTTAGTTTTTAAAGTAAGAATGGTACATTTTATAGATATTTTGAATTTGGCCTTTGACATTCATTGAGAATATGGCTTTTTCACATTAAATCACTAAAATGAATATTAAGAGAAGAAAGTACCAACTAGTGAGTGAAACATTAAGTATTTCTTACTATTTCAAATATATTGAAAGAATTGGTAGAAGGTTTTATAAACCATGCCTCATTCAATTGCATTTTGCAGCTATATTTTTCTGTATATTTTCTGTAAACAAAAGGGATATTTTTAGAAACCTAATTAGCATGTATTAAAACTTCAGTTTGATAATTGTCCTTGGTTTCCTGGATGAGTTGGATAATATTCAGATTACTTTTAATACTCAGTGATTAATTATCTCTGAAATTATCCATTTGGTTGAAAATGACTGCTCACACAGAGAAAGTGCTGATGGCTAATCACCAACACAAACACTTGGAGGGCTTTTTCCACCCTTGAAAGCAGCAAAAACAGCAAAACTTTATATACTTACCTTCTAAAGGAATTAAAATAGGGACAACCTGACTGCGATTTTGAGGGAACAGATAACGACCATTTGGTAAACAATGTAATGAAATATCGTTTCTACCCCGTTTTTCATTTTATTCAACTATGGAATTTCTTCAATAAAAATTATTTCTTCTCCTTCAGAAGAATGTGTGATAATAAATCTTTGCTTAATGATATTCCCCAGGCATGAAGTACTTCTATGTTAAGTGCCCAATGCCTATAACTAATGCTCACATGCGAATAGTTTTATAAACTATTATCACAACATGTTTATATTGTATACTTTTAGAAATTCATTTTTCCAAGGCATAATTAAATTTTTGACCTTGGGTGAATAATAGACCAACCTACCTTAATTATACTTATAACCAAGTAAACTGCCCAGACCAGTCTTCATTTTGGTATTAAGGAACACGGACATAACTGCTAAGGCACAAGGCAATGGAGAAGACGTCTACGTATCATGATAGAACTCTTTGGCATCTGTTATTAGGTAGCATTGTTCGGTAATGGGTAGGATCTAGGCTTCATTACTGATCTCTTCATCTTTGTTACTACAAAGCAACCATGAACACTTGAGCTAGGCCAATGTTAATAGGATAGATTATGCTCTCAACCTAGATGTGTAGCAGTAAACATGGAATATGTGGGAAAAATATTCTACTTAGCTTATACCATTCCCACTACAATATTATACTTCTCATGGAAGACAAGGAATGTTTCATAATGAGTTCCTTGTACACTTAGGCCATGAAGTTTTCTTAACCCGCTCCCCGCCATCATTTTTTGGTAGTGGTAGGGACTGAAGTCCCATAACAGGTAATAAATTGCTGTACCACAGGCTTTCAGCCTTTAACAATTCCTCTAACATCTGATGAGACCCAAATTGTCCAAACTATGCTTGCCAATGCTCAATTACAACTCAATCTTTCTAGGAAACTTCTTTATCCAATTTCTATCAATAAACAGAATATAGTTTGACCTTATCCTGCTAAAGTTCTACGATCACTTCTTCTCTTATTATTCATTTTAGAAGCCTTTTGTGGGGGCTGGCCAAGTGGCTCATCGGATTAAAGCGCCTCTAATCAGGTGCATAGGCCAGGGATTCAATCCCCAAGCCTGCTGAGAGGGCCCTACCCCCGGGGTGCACTGAGACTACACTTGAGACTGAACGTGGTGGTGCCGCCTGTAATCCCAGCTCTTGGGAGGGCTGTAAACACACAGATCACTGAAAGTCCAATCTAGTAGTGAGACCTTGAATACCCAGTAGACAGTTTCCTAAAGTAAAAATTTAAAAAAAAAAGCCTTTTGTGAGTATACCTTCAAATATAACCTTCGATTAATTTTCTGTCAAATGAATAGCATCAATTCAAGATTATTTTAATAAAATTAATATTTAAATAACAATACAGAATACAACATAGAAAATTTAACAGGTAATATTTATATGGCATTGGGGCTGGGGAAATAGCTTGCTAGAATAAACATTTGCCTGACAAGTAGAGGGCCCTGAGTTTAATCACCAGCACTGCAATAAATAAATAATTAAATACATACATACATACATACATACATACTTACATATATAATTGTATGGCACTTATCTGTTTCAACAGCAATCAAGCTTTATTTTGAAATAAACACAGATTGTTTGCAACTCAGACTATGAATTTTTTTATTTATTATTATTATTTATTTATTTATTTTGCAAAATTGGGAATTGAACTCAGGACATTGTGCTTGCCAGACAAGCACTTATTCTACTGAGCTATCTCACCCGTCCCTGTTATATACACGTCTATTTTATTTTTACGTAAGACATCACCTAGAATTATCTTTCTGGGCTATTCTGAAATACGTTTTTGCATAAACATTTTACTATGCATGAACTTATATACACATATACACAGAATTTTCTTGTCTACACTTATAGTTCAGAGCTATTTTCAAGTGGTGTTAAATTCTCCTTTTCATATTTATAAGAATGATGTACTCTGAGTTTCCTTTAGCTTGTCAGACTATGGGGATAATAAATATAATCCAGTTGACTTCAAGATTTGCAGGTCAGGTAGGTACTGCCAAACGTGTCATTTGCGATTTGTCGCGCACCCATCCTGCTCACATTACACAGGATTCATAGTAAGCTGCAATTTGATTTAGCCAGTAGAAATGCATCCTGATGTTCTTTGCTTCCAATAAACTTGAAAGTGTTGCCGATGCTTCCTCACTCCCAGTCACAGATGAGAAGCAATGTGTTAAGGTGCCAGACATGTTTCTTGGAGCCTCACCAAGGTTCCCAGTATTTATGCTCCTGACTCTTGGGGACCACGTATTACCTGCCACCTCCCCACACTGCCCAGACTCCTTGGTCTTCCCAAGATTTCCCTTTTCTCTTGCAGGTTCTCATGCTGCCTTTCTTTTACATCTGTTGTGCTTTTCTCTGTAAGGTAACTCCCTTCCTTAAAAATCTCTTTCTTATTAATTTCCTATTGTGATAGATAGTTGTTGCTATATCCGTGCTTGCAAAATATTCTGTGAAATATCCACTTTTCTCACTGCAGATTATAATATTTAGTTCTGGAGTCAGGAATACATTAACCAATGCAGTAAAGCATTTTGAATAAGCCTCAACAACCTCAGTGTTTACCAAAAATAAAAGACAGCAAGTGTGTATGGGGCTTCCAGCTGAGACCCACGCAGTCCTTGACACTGACAATTTATTTGTTTAATTTTTTATGTAATTGGTACAGGGTCTCCCTATGCAGCTCAGACTCATAGCGATCCTCCTGCTTCAGCATCCCCATCAAGAGCTGGGATTGCAGGCAGGAGCCACCATGCTCTGTCTCAGTGGCTGGCTTAGTGTGCCCCGGGGTCAGGACAGCGTGCCGTGTGGTGTGGAGGATGGAACTCCTGTGCCTGCACTTGCCTAAAGCAGGCACTTAGTCCACTGAGCTATCTTTCTAGCTGTCACTCACAGTTTATTTACTTATTTTTAGTTTTGTGTGTGTGTGTGTGTGTGTGTGTGTGTGTGTGTGTGTGTGCCTGTGTATGTGCAGGATCTCACTAAGCAGCCTGGACTCATAGTGGTTCTTCTCAGTTGTGCCTCCCTAGTGCTGGGGTTACAGGCATGCACCACCATGCTTAGACTCCATCGCCAGCTCAGTGTGCCCCAGGATGGGCTGGCACAGCATGAAGTGCCAGGGATAAAACCTTGGTCCCTGTGCTTCCCTAAGCAAGCATTTAGTCTGCTGCCCATCACTCACAGTTTATATATTTATATTTATATATGCTGCCCTAGGGGTGGGGCTGACGCAGTTTATGATGCCAGAGATCGAATCACGGTTCTTGCATTTGGCTTATGGTTCAGGGAGCTCAGGCTATGCCTGGCTGGCTTCAAGGAAGATCAGTCATGATGGAGACACATGTGGGAGCGTAACTGCTCTGTCAATGCGTTCTGAAGAAGGGACAGGTTACTAACGAGGAGTAAGAGTCAGGCCATGTACTGTATCCTAGGCAGTATCTCCATTTCCTGTTGGGGACCTCTGCAGTTAGCCTCCAATCTCCTGTGGGGTGTTATGGTTCATGGCTAGACAGAAGGAGCAAAGCACCAATAGCAGCAGCAGGGTTCTGGGATGATGGGTTTTTATTGGTGCAAGGCAGCCATAACCTTTCTCTTTATGTGTTGAGGAGAGAGGTGAAGGGGTTATTAGTTGACTCAAAGGGCGAAGAAGGTCTTATGCTCAGAAAGATCTTACTAGAGTATCTTCTTCATAACAGTCTTAGTCTTAGTCTTAGTCGTAGTCTTAATCTTGGTCTTAGTTTTAGTCTCAGTCATAGTAGGAGAGAGAATGGCCAAACCCATGCAATAATGGGAAATTTCAAAGGGTGACATCAATAATCCCAAGACTTCATTCATCCCATATGGACGATGGTAAAACCAGCAATTGGGAATTTGTAATCCCTAAGGATTTCTCAGGAGGACACATCCATGAGTATGTTTGCCTTATCTGCAAGGCATTTCTTAATTCAGTAAAACATATATCAGGATTGAAAGTCAGAAGACATAAAATTTAAATTGAATTACAGAATTTTTAAAAAGTTTACTTTGTTCTTTTGATAGTACACTTTACAAATAATTAATTTTACATTGTTACATGTATGCATGTATTTATCTAATTTATTTTTATTATTTTAAAAAGAATAAAACATAATAAAAGAATTTAAAACACCTTGGATCTACCCCTGGGGACATGCAAAGATGACAATTGAGACTGGGCCTGGTGGCACTCTCCTGTAATCCCTGCTTATGTGCGGCTATCTACAGGCAGATCACTATGAGTCTGATCTAGCAGTAAGACCCTGAAAACTCTGTAGTCCCTTTATAAAAATGAAAAAAAAAATACAGATTATCACCAAAACAAAATTATAGAAAAAATAGTAGTTACAAATGCACATGTCTTCCATATAGTTGTTCTAATTACCAGACATATGCATACAAAATTGGTCAAAAAATTAAAAAGAAAAAGAAAACAATTTAAGCATTAACTGCTTCTCTCATTATCCCAGAAGAAATCAGCAGTAAAATTATCCAAGCTATCCTACATATACCTTTAGATATTTTCCCCTTCGTTTTGTCTTTCTTTTCTTCTTTTCCTCATCCCAGTTGTTCCTTTCATTGAACAGTTTCTTTCCCTTTCATAATAACTGTACCTTTCAGATTGCATATAGTCGTTCAGGTGCTTACACTAGTGAAACAATATAATGTTTGCACATGCTGGTCTCATTTTACTTAAGAGTATGGTCTCTAGTTGCATCCATTTACTGATAAAAGCCTCAAGTTTATCATTTTTATAACTAAGTTATATTTCTTTGTGCAAAAATACCACATTTTTTATTCATTTCCTCATTTGTTGGGCATGTGGGTTCTTTACAAGATTTAGCTATGACAAATTGTACTGCTATAAACATGGAGCACATATATTATTGTGCTATGATTTGTTCATTATATTTGGAAAGGTACCCAGGAGGAAAATATGTGAGTTGAGTACGACCGTCAATCCTAGCTGTTTGAGAATTTTCCTCACTGATTTCCATAGTGGCTGTTCCAGTCTGCATTCTCCCTGCTGAGAGCCGAGAAGGGCTCCTTTCTCTCCAGAGTCTCTCCAGCATATGTTATTGGTTGACTTCTTGATGATAGACATTCTTTCAGGGGTGAGATAGAATTTCAGTGCTGTTTTAATTTGCATTTCTTGCATGACCAATGATGTTGAACATTTTTCCGTGTATTTAGTTTTCATTCACATTTCTTCAATTGAGAAGTATATATTCATCACAGAAGTTCATTTAAATTTTTTAAAAAAGTATTAATTAATTAATTAATT
>PVKN010040700.1:0-10665 GCA_004027915.1 Capromys pilorides
GCCTCAGCCTCCCAAGTGCTGGGACTACAGGCGTGTGCCACCATGCCCTGCAAGATTCAGATATTTCTAAGCTACAAGTTCCCATTCTAGCAAGCTTCCCCCCACCCCACCCCCACCCAGCACTGAGGTTGAACCACTAAGGTTTTTGAACTGATCTACATTCCCACTCCTTTTTACATTTTATTTTGAGACAGGATTTTTGCTAAGTTAAGTTGTCCAGGCTGGGATTGAATTTGTAGTCCTCGAGCCTCAGCCTCCGAGTACTGGGATTACAAGTGTTCACCACCATACTGGACTAGGCTTCTTTTTCTTTTCAGCTTGTTCTTTTTGACATTGTCGGAGAAGTTTATCTACTGCGTTTTCCAGAGTTTGTTTTGTAGAACTCATTTTCGCTGGGCCTCTAACATGTTCCTGGGCCTCCTTTCGTTTCTCCTGGGGCCCAGTAGCTACATTCAATTGAGAGGATTCATGTGCATGCCTCTGTGTGTGTATGTGAGAATTTGTTGTGGTGGTATCCTGTGCTTCTTTAGAGGGGATGTGACCAGACTGCCTTTTCTTCCTTTGTAGTGTGAACCCCTGTATTAGTGCGTCACAGCGGAGTTGTTTTACTGTGGGCCCTGTGCACCACAGTACTTCAGGCTTCCGGATAGGTGTCTCCACAGGTGGCATCTGCTGGATGCTCCTGAGGTTGACAGAGCTCCCTGAGGGATGGGCCTGGTGTTTAAGGCTACTAAGAGGCCTGCAGATGGAGGTGGCACAAAGCACCCCATGTTTGAGGTTGCTCTTAAATATAGACAACATTAAATATAGTGATATTCCTTATCTGCTGGTGTATATCTGCATTTCATCCACTGCACTTTGAAAATGTTTGGAAAAATTGTGCCTGTACTGGACATGTACAAACCTTTCTGGTCTGTATTCCCTAAACAATATAACAGTACAGTGGTTGCTTACAGAGCATTGTTTTAGGTGTTATGAGTGACCCAGAGATGATTAAAAATGTAGGGGAAGTTGAATATAGCTTGTGTGTGCAGATGCTGCACCCTGTTAAGGGAGGATTTAAACCAGCTGTGGATTGGCACCCTGGTCCTAGATGCCATCTGCCTTGGATATTGAGTGAGGGTGGGTATCTGACTAGAATTTCTTTAGCTTTAAATGTCTGTTATTGAGTTGTAAGTTCCAAAGCACTAATGTTTAAAGTAGATACAGATAATAAGAGAACTCACTTAAGATTTTTAAGTCTTTTCCTCTCCTGCTTATAGAGCCTTCTGGAAGATCCTTATCCAATGGTCCGTTCCACAGGAATCCTTGGTGTTTGTAAAATAACATCCAAATACTGGGAAATGATGCCGCCTACAATTCTCCTTGACCTCTTGGAGAAAGTAACTGGGGAGCTGGCATTTGATACCAGTTCAGCTGATGTGCGTTGTTCTGTCTTTAAGGTAAGATTTTACTATTATGGAAGCAACTTTTTTTGTAGAATAGTTTTTTTTTTTTTTTAATATATTTGGTACAAGGTCTCGTTACACTCTGGCTCACTACCACAGACTCATAGTGAGCCTCCTGTTTCAGCCTCCCCAGTGCTGGGACTACAGGTGTGCCCCACCATGCCCAGTTTCTAGAATAGTTATAAAATGTAGATAAAGGAAAACATTTCTAAAAAAAATCAACCATTATCGTATCCTGTAGAGATATTACTATCAATATGTTGGTTGTGTTCCCAAAATAAGGTTTAAAAGAAACCAAAAGTATTTTCTACAGCATGGTGACACATGCCTATAATACCTGCTCTCAGGAGGCCAAGGCAGGAGGATTGCTGTGAGTTTGAGGCCAGCCTGGGCTACCTAGTGGGACCCTGTATTTAAAAAAAAAAGTAATAAATAATAAAGATTGTTTTAGGCTGGGGTGCCTGGCTGGCAAGCATAAGGACCCAGGTTCTTAATCACCAGTACTGCGTGCTGTGCTGGCAGCGTGCTAAGCTGGCCACCGAAACTGGGCGTGGTGGCTCAGGCCTGTAATCCCAGCAATGGGGAGGCTAAGACAGGAGGGTCACTACGAGTCCAAGCTCTGTAGCAAGACCCTGTAACAAATAAATAAAAGATTAAAAAAAAATTTTTTTTTAAACATTTAAAAAAAAATACTAGTTTACTCTTTTGGGAGGGATGTCTTGGAGGAGGAGGATGCATGTGTAAATAGGCATCTGCAGGACTTGTGAAGTGGCATGGCCTGGCAGCAGTGATGTGGGACACTCTCTAAAACCAGCGAGTGTGGGAGACCCCGCCCTCTTGGCACGTGAGCCTGACCTTGGTGTTTCTGCTCCCTGCTGATTCTCTGCCCCTCTTGGTGGATGTCAAGTACCTTCACAGCTGAGCAGTGCCTAAGTGTTTCTTACAAAGGGATTGTACTTTCCTTTATTCAGAACCTTACATGTGCTCGTACAAGGATTAATGTGAATCATTTTTACCCTTTACCTGGCAGCTCATCACTGGTTCATGCTTTCAGAAGACAGCTTCCACTTTGCTTCCTCAGCCACCAGGACACAGTGCCTGGGGCTTATGGAAATTGTACCACGGATGTTAGGTAGTTGGTTCATTTTCTTCGCTTCTGTTGATGATAGAATGAGGGAGGGTAAATGTGGCAGTGAGCCAGGGCATGTGTCCAGATCTTGAGCACGAGTGCTCTGGTCACTGGATTTGGAGAATGTGACATTGTCAGGGTGGCAGCTGGGAGGAGCTAAGTGACCTTGCTTTCTCACCTGGTGATAGCACTTGCCAACACAAGTGCTGACTCCTGACACCTAGCTCAGTGCTGGCGATTTTCTCCTTCCTTTAGAGAAGGAAGGAGAAAGATGGTCTTTGGCTCTGCTATGTTGCCTGGTGCTTTGTGACCTGCCTGTCTGACTCTGTTCTACATCCTTGCTGTGGGAGCTGTTCTGTCCTAGGTACCTGCTCAGATATCCTGAAAGACAGCGGCTCTTGGCTCTTCCTTGGTCACTCCCAGGAAAGGACCCCACCTCTTCCTCTGCAGAGTAGCTTCCAGATGCTGCTCTCGGGTGTGATGGTGGTAGCCCTGCTGCTCTGTGGTCAGTGTTTGTGCAGCCTTTTACTCTCAGAGTTCCTGAGTGTTCAGAGAGATTTCAATTGTGCATGGCTTCATAGAGTTCAGTACATGGTCACTTTCTCCAAGGCAGGAACTCCACTGGGAAGGGCTGGAGCAGAGCAGAGCTATTCAGTTCATGGTGACTAGGAAGCAGAGCAGGGCAATAGGGCCAGCAAAAGATGCACCCTCCAAGGGCGGCCCCGAGTGGCCACCTCTGGCTAGACCCCACCTCTGAACAGCACACTGAACTGTGCACATCAGGACTAATCCACTGCTGAGTCCAGCTCTTCCAAGATGTCACTTTACAGAAATCTGTTAATCCAGTCACGCTGATGAGTTGGACCATCGTATTGGGCCTGGACTGAAAGGAGACTGTCAGAAACCTTGACAGCCTTGGATTCATGGGTATGGGTGGATGGATGAGTCACCCTGTGTTTGGGTGTGGTACTTTGGAACAGTGTCTCTATGTACTTGAGCAGCACATCAACAGAGGCTGTTTCGGTAAGAGCTTGCAAAACAAGGTAGAAGAGCACTGCGGATGTGGGCACTGGACTCCTGATTCGTCTTTAGAAGTGGCCCCGTTTGGCCCGCCTGTTCTTATTTCCACCAACATCCTCCTGTTTTGTAATTGCTTCATTCTTGTTTGAATGCAGCGAAAGGGGCAGTGATTGTTAGTTTTTCACACCATATCAATTCATTAAAAATAATACTTTTGATATGAAACTAAGAAAAAAGTTATTTTCTGTAGCTGTATTTATCTCTAGTAAATCTAGTAAATATGTGACTGCATGTCTTCCAAATGAATTTTTCTTACCTGAATTTTCTTATTGGCATGTTCTTATTTGACCTGTTTTTCCTTTGATGTAGTGCCTACCGATAATTTTGGATAACAAACTGAGCCACCCTTTATTGGAACAGCTGTTGCCAGCGCTCAGATATAGTCTCCATGACAACTCAGAGAAAGTACGCGTGGCTTTTGTGGATATGCTGCTGAAAATCAAAGCTGTGCGAGCTGCGAAGGTAGGTAACCTGGGATGTTCTTGTGGGAGACATGGGTTAAACAAGTGCGTTTGTTTGTTTTCATCTAACAGAAAGCAAAGTAATTTTCATTCTAAGAGTTTTTTTGTTTTGTTTTGAGACTGGGTCTTGCTATGTAGTTCAGGCTGGCCTTGAACTCTCTATGTATCCCCAGTTTGCCTCAAACTCACAATAATCCTCCTACCTCCATTTCCAGAGTGCTGGCTTTCAGGTGTAAGCTACCATTTGCAGCTCTCAGAGTCTTAATAATTGTATTTAAAAAAATAGATAGCTGATGTATCTGATCATGTTTGTATCATAAAATTCTGTTTTGTGTTTTTCATTAAAGATTCCAGAAATATAAATGTTCATTTCTTTTTTGAAATACATTAATATAAACAGTACCCCTCACATGATTGTTTAAAATTGTATGTGACAGTGTTTATTGAAACGTTTGCTGTAATATTTAAATGCTAGGTACTTTCACAGGCACAGAAGTGTTACTTGGGAAGGTTGACTGTGAGCCCTGATTTCACAAGGGAGGCACGAAAACGCCTGGTTATAAATGGACGCTTAGGCATTGTCCAGGCTGTTGATATGATTGTCCCCTGTAGCACTATTTCTGCTTAATTTCTTGCTAAAAATGATGAACTGACATCCCTGTTCCATGGTAACACTGAACTTTCTCTATTTCATCTTCTGAGAAAACTTGTTTTAAGTGCTATTTAGTTGTGACACAGGATTTGAAACACCCTGGCAGGTCCATCAGGGTAGGGTATTGTAGGGTTGTTGGATAAATGGGTGTGTTCCTAGGAGAAATAATGCACTGTGGCTGCAGAAGAACCAAGAAGGGTGTATCAGTAAAAGCCAAGTGCAAAGGTGCTGTGGCATGTGACCAGCAGGATAGAAACAGGAAGTTGTGATATGTATATATCTGCTCAGGTATGGATAAGGAACCTCTGGAGGAAATAAGGCATGAATGACTACTGCCTAAGGTGAGGCAGGTGCTGTCCAGGGATGGAGTTAGGGACTTTGTTGCCAGGGAGGACACATGTATTAGAAGAAACCAGGATCTACAGTGATCTGTGTAGTATTTTGTCATACCCAGTTGAGTTACATGGAACTTTTGTTGGAAATCACAGATCCTGTGTTCTGTTTATAGCCTTTAGTCTGTTCATTGGCCAGTTGGTTGGCTAGTCAATTGGTCTGTCTGTCCATCTGTCTGTCTGTGTTGGTGTCTGAGTACTATGCTGCCCATGTTGTTACATTGTCACATAAAGTTTTCCAGTTTCTTTTTCTTTCAAACTTCTCTGGCTGTTTTGGACTCTGCATTTCATTGTAAAAGATATAGCATGTCAGTTTCAGCAAAACTTACTGTAATTCTGATGCTTGTTTTTTTGTTTTTGCTTATTTTTGTTTTGTTTTCTGAGACAAGGTGTTGCTGTATAGTGTAGACTGGCCTTGAACTTAATGTGTATATCAAGCTGGCCTCAAATTTATAGTGAGCCTCTCATTTGCTGGCATTACAGATGTGTATCATCATGCCCAGCTTTGTTTTTGAGACAGGGTATCATTACGCAGTTCAGGCTGGCCTTGAACTCACTTTGTAGCCCAGGCTAGTCTTAAACTTGTAATAATCTTCCTGCCTCAGTCTCTTAAGTTCTAGGATTACAGGTGTGTGTACTATGCCTGCCTTTATTTTTGTGAGTCCATTTGTGCAGCTCACAGTGTTTATATTTCTTGAGTGGAGTTAATTTTCTTTTCATCCCCTTAAAATGTATGCTTACCAATTCTACCCTTCACAGAAAAGCGAGTTTCTGTTAGTTATTTTAAAATAACTTTCTTTTTGTAATGTTGAGCATTGAACTCAGGGCCTCCACTCTGAGCTATATCTGAAGCTGTTCTTAGAGATTTTTAGGCAAGATCTCAGTTACCAAATTGTCCAGGCTAGGCTTGAACTTGTGATCCTTCTGCCTCAGTCTAAAGTTCTGAGATTGCAGGTGTGCACCACTGTGCCCAGCCATAGATGAATTTTCTGGCATGTAAAAATTAATTTGTCTTTGGTTACATATATTCTAGAAACATCCCTTACAAGTTTTGAAGTTTATGTGAACATCTGCTGGTTTCCTTTTGTACGTGTGCTTTTTTACAGTTTTGGAAAATATGCCCCATGGAGCACATTTTGGTTCGTCTGGAAACAGAGTCTCGACCTGTGGCTCGGCGCCTGGTGAGCCTCATCTTCAACTCCTTCCTGCCTGTCAACCAGCCGGAGGAGGTCTGGTGTGAGCGCTGTGTCACGCTGATTCAGATGAATCCCGCAGCTGCCCGGAGATTCTATCAGTATGCCCATGAGCACACCGCCTGCACCAACATAGGTCTGACTGCCCTCCTGCCCTGGCCTAGCACATGTTTCCACAGTTCTCAGGCTTCATCACGTTAAGAAGCTCCATGCTTTAGTGCATTTCTTAGTGATTTTTTAAAAAATAACCTAAGTAGTTGAGATTGTAATTTTCCTGTTAACTTTTTGGAATAAACACCTAAGTTAATTGTTGTTAAACGTTTTAGCAAAACTGATCCATGTTATTCGCCACTGCTTGAACGCCTGTATCCAGAGGGCATTACGAGAGCTGTCTGAGGACCAGGAGGAGCGGGAGAAAGAGAACATGAGCGTGAGTCTCAAATGTTAACTTGATGGGATTCCTTTTCAGACTATCATGTCAAGTTTGTTTTTATTTTTCTGCTTGTTCCTTTAGTATTGATTGTAAACTGCTGGAGATAGATCCAGATATGGTTCTGATTCTAGAGTACTGATACTAAAAACGGTGTCTTTTATAGCCTCTAACACAAGGTTCTACTAAACATCTTGGGGCTGAATTTCTGGTCATGAGCTATATATAGAATTGTCTTTTTGCATGTGATTTATCAAGGGAACTCTTTGCTTGCTGTTTTTTAAGAATCCAAAAATGCCCAATTATAGCAGGAAAAAAACGGTATTTAAGACATAGGCATTCTATTTACCAATAATAAGCTGTGGCATCTAAAATAAAATTTGGGGGTTTTGAAGCATCTGGCTAGAGAAAGAAGCTGGCCTATAGAAGATTGAAAGCAGTTTCCCCATGTGGAAACTGGTACTAATGTGCTCATTGTGTGGCAGGTTTTGGACCAATGAGGTCTTTTTACTGCTACTCTCTGTCCCATCTAGAGAGGCAGACAGGCACCCAGACTCTGCCTGTTCCACAGGTGGCTTCTCAGCCAGTGTCAGTGGTCCCAGCACATTCCCTGTTGTACCCTGGCAAGGCACTACCTGTACCCCTGTCTACCTGTTTTCCTTTTCTCTCCACCCCCACAGATAGTTAAAAGAGGCTGAAATTATTCAGTAGGAATTTGGCTGAGAAAATATAGGGAAAGGTTTCGATGTACAGTAGAGCAAGATGAGCATAATATCCTTAAATCACTGCTTAGCAGCTTCCATCACCACAAAAGGAAGTCCCAGCTGAGCACTCAAGGTGGGTGGGTGGACTCTGAGCCCCCTCTGTTGGGTTGCCCCTCATTGTGTGACGAGGCAGTCCAAAACTTAGGAAGGCAGTCCCTGGAACCTGGGCTGGCGACACAGCTTGGTGGTCTTACCATGCTCAAAGTTGCTTTCCAGAGACCAGCCGTGTGCAGACAGTGGTGATGGGCAGAGAGTGAAGGCACCCGAGTGTGGACAGATAGCCTCTCTGGGCTACTGTGCACTGACACTGGGATTGGAAATGCTTTGGCAAAGGGAAAGACGTGTTTATATTACCTTACTTGAGAGGCTTTTATATTTTCTAAATATTGAAAGAATTCTTCCCCTTAGTGTTTGTACTTAGACAACATTGAGAAATCTTACATTATAACCTATATGTAGTCCTATTGTATCCTATGCAGAAAAAGTTTACATAGCTTTTTGTATAGGTATTTGCATTCTAGACAGGGCTTTAAGAATACATAGGCATACTGAGACCTGTGTTAGAAAAAATGCAATTTGATACATACATATGGCTATTCTCATTGTAAGAACGTTTATATGGCTAGAAGTGTCCCTTAAGCCTTTCTTTTTCTTTTTTTTTCCTATGTTATGGCTGGCTCAGCCCACCCCGGGGGGTGCAGCTGGCACAGCATGTGGTGCCGGGGATCAAACCACGATCCCTGTGGTTGCCTCAGCTTGCCTAAGCAGGCACCTTAGACCGCTGAGCTATCTCACCGGCTCCAAGCCTTTCTTGTCATCTGCTAAAATCCAAAGATGTTTTCTTATATAATAAAATGTTCCTCATATTTAACAAACTACTATTTAGAGTTTAACATATTTTTTCAAGTGATGTTCATGAAAGTTTATGGTATTTTTCTTATGAAATTTTATTGATAAACTTGCTGTGCTAAATCATGGCCTCTTTAGCTTATTGAAAATCTATGCTGTTTGTATTTCCTGAGCATGTGCTGATAATGCATGGCAACCCCATCCATAAGTGCTTACTGTAAGCCACAAAGATACTATGTTCAGTCCCTTTACACTCTCAGAACTGGAATGGGAAAAAGTAAAGTTAAATGTAGGATGAAAGCTTGCTGCCAGTCTATCTGTCTGTCTATCTATCTATCTATCTATCTATCTATCTATTTTTTTAATAATTTTTATTTTATTGTATTTTTATGGTCGGCTCAGCCTGCTCTGGGGGTGGGGCTGGCTCAGCATGTGGTACCAGGGATCGAACCATGGTCCCTGCAGCTACTTAAGCTTTCCTAAGCAGGTGCTTTAGACCACTGAACCGTCTCACTGGCCCCACCAGTCTGTTTTTTGGATTATTCATCTGGTAGTTTCTAAACCCTTAGGATTTTTTTTTTTTTCTTTGTAAAGTTGAGTGCCCTTGATGTGTTTAACCCCAATACAAAATAATAATAATAATAATAATAATAATAATAATAATAATAATAATGACAATAATGTAGAAAGGTAGAAAGCACATTTGCTTTTTTTTTGTCTTTTGAGACAGGGTCTCGCTATGCAGTTCAGGTTGGCCTTGAGCTCACTTTTGTAGCCCTGACTGGTCTCGAACTCATATCGGTCCTCCTGCCTCAGCCTTCCAAGTGCTGGGATTACAGGCGTACACCACCATGCCTGGCTCACATTTGCTTTTCTGTGTACGTTAGTTAAGCAAGTTTACTTTTTCCTAGTCTCACACTTGAATAGTTAGCAAAAAAAACAAAAAAAATCACACTGGAACAGAATCATCCTACCCCTCCCAAGGCAGTCTGTCTGTCTGTCTGTCTGTCTCTCTGTCTGTCTGTCTGTCTTTCTTTCTTTTCAAGACAGTCTTTCTAACCTTGGCTCTTCAGGTAGTTGCTAGGCTCCCCTGTCCTGTGTGGCCATCCCGCAGGCTCCAAGGCAGGGCCTCCTATAAATGAGTCCATGTGTCTGAGCCACTGGGGCAGTGCTGGTCAATGGTACAGAGAAGGGTACCTGGCAGTGTTGGCTGAATAGTGCTACCAGCTCTGTGGTTGGAAGGGATTTAGGAGAGCGTGCTTGTGGTTTACACCAGGGCACACTCAGGTCTGTGATCGTTGTGCACTCCCTGCTTATATGTTCAGGAAAAGGTAGTTGACAAAAACCAAAGACTTCAGCTGGGGATAGAGCTCCGCAGCATAGTGCCTTTCTGGCAAGCATATGGTTGTCAGTTGATTCTCAGTACCACTAAACAAACTAAATCTCCAGAAACACCTGCCGTATAGAGGGTGTTTGTCCTGAGCCATCATTACTCCTTGGTCAGGGCTGGCTCAGGGCTGGGCTCCACCAGCCTAGACTGAAGTGGTGGCGCCAGAGCCTGATGGGCATGAAGGACTGGAGTTAACTTGAATTTACTTCTTGGGTAGGGTTTGAAAAAATAATTTACTTCCCTAGTAGAGACTCTAAAATAGAGAACCAAGTCATATTAGGGTATGAAACAGACTTGAAATTCTTTACATTTCTGTCTTAGGCCTAAAATTCTGGTGTGCTTTAAATACTAGCACTATTGTCTCTTTAGTACTCGCTACTACATCCTTTCACAATAACACTATTTATGTCTTAGGTTCTGGATAAAACGCTGTCAGTAAATGATGTTGGGTCCATGGCAGGTTTACTAGAAATCATTGTGATTCTCTGGAAGAGCATCCAAAGAAGTCTGGAAAATAATAAAGAGGCCAAAGTTTACACTGTTAACAAGTTTGCCTCTGTGCTTCCGGAGTATCTGAAAGTATTTAAGGTAAGTCTTGGGCCACTGACATGAGAGGTATGTCAACATCACCTTGGTTGGCCGAGTGTGGTAGCGCACCCCTGTAATCCCAGCACTTGGGAGGCTGAGGCAGAGGGATCGATGTGAGTTCGAGACCCGCCTGGGCTACAAAAGTGAGCTCAAGGCCAGTCTGAACTGCATAGTGAAACCCTGTTTCAAAAAGACAAAAAAAGATTACCTTGGTTTAGAATTTGGGGATGTTGCTATTGTGCTTACCCCCTTGAGTTTGTCATCTCTCACACTGTAAGACTGAACTCAC
>PVKN010040701.1:0-10679 GCA_004027915.1 Capromys pilorides
TATACTACTAAAATGAAAAACTCAGAAGAAATGCATAAATGCTTAAGTATATGTGATCTACCAAAGCTAAGCCAAGAATACATAAAAATTTTAAATAGCAATATCAACCATTGAAATGGAAGGAACAATGATAATATTATTATTAATAATAGAATTACTAAGAAAAGCCCAGGTCCCGATGGATTCACTGCTGGATTCTATAAGATCTAACGTCACTACTCCTTAAACACTTCAATGAAGTTGAAAACGAAAGCAGTATTCTCAAAGTCTTTCCTGGAAGTAAGCATTATTTTGATTCCAAAACCAGAAAAGGACCCAAACAAATAAAAAGTACAACCCAATCTCCCCACCCCCTCCAGGATCTCACTATGCACTTGGGGCTGGCTGGCCTTGTGCTTGCTTTTGTAGTCCCCAGGCTGGTCTCAAACTCACAGAGATTCTCCTGGCTCAACTTCCCGAGTGCTGAGATTACAGCCACGTGCCACCTTGCTCGGTTCAGACCAATCTCTTTAAGGAACATAGACGCAAAAGTCCTCAGCCAGATATTGGCAAACGGGATATAGAAAGTCATTGAAAAGATTCTACATCATGACCAAGTAGGATTCACTCCAGGGATGGTTCCACATATGCAAATCCATGATTCACCACAGAAATAGAAGCAAAGATAAAAATCACATCATCTCAATAGATGCAAAAAAAATCATTTGGCAAAACTCAGCATCCATTCATGATTTTTTTTTAAAGCCTCAAGAAAATAGGAAGAGAATATCTTAATCTGATAAAGCCCATGTATGGCCAACGTTATTTTAATGATGGGAAACTGAAATATTTCTCTCTAAATTTAGGAACAAAACAACAATGTCCTTTATCACCACTTTTGTTCAACATGTTTCTTAGAATACTAGCTAGACAAAAAACAAGAGAAATAAAAGGGAGAGGAATTGAGAAAAAGAAATTAAACTATTTGTAGGTGACATGTTCTTCTACATAGAAGACCCTAAAAACTCCACCAAAAGATGCCTAGAACCGATAATCAAACTCAATGTGTAAAGTCAACTCACAAAAATCAACAGCATTCCTGTGCACCAATAGCAAATTCACTGGGAGGGAAATTAGGGAAACAATACCTTTGACAACAGCATCATAAAAATGAAATACTTAAGAATTAACCTAACAGGGCTGGTGAGATAGCTCAGCGAACTAAGCACCTGCTTAGGCAAGTGGAGAGACCTGGGTTCGATTCCCAGTACTGCATACCACGCCAGCTCCACCCACAGGCCCCCTGAGCCAGCCACAGAGTCTGGGTGTGGTGGTGCACACCTATAATCCCAGCTCTGGGGGCGCTGAAAACAGGAGGATCACTACGAGTCCAAGCTATGTAATGAGACCCTGTACAACATACATCAAAACAAAATAACCCTAAAGAATTAACCTAACCAATTACTACCAAAACTCTTACATGGCTTTAATGCAATCCTAATCCAAACACCAATACGATGGGGTGAGAACTCCCTTTGGAGGATTTCCGTGTCTTTGGATATATTAAGATCTTTATTGTGGCTGTGAGCATGGTCTATTAAAAAAATTAATGAGCAAAAGTGAAAGTGAGAATCTTGGAAGAGGTTTCCACTGATTGCTACCAAATGCTCCATAATAGCCATTACCAGTAAATTAGGTGATGATCCTATGTGTGCCTGTGTAAAATGTCATGGCTAGACATTTTATAGATTGGATAAAACTGCTTCAACTTTAGTTTCATCAAATGAAGATCAATATGACACTGCTTTCATTGGAAAATGACGGAATTTAACTGTAACTTTACAGGACAAATTGCTGGAAATGATAATAGATAGAGAATGGAGAGCTGGCGAGATAGCTCAGGGGACTAAGCACCTGCTTTGGCAAGCACAGGGACCAAGGTTCAATCCCAGGTCCCTTATGCTACGCCAGCCGCACCCCCAGGGCACCTGATCTGGGGACAGAGTCTGAGTGTGGTGGAGCACGCCTCTAATCCTAGCACTGGGGAGGCTGAAAACAGGAGGATTTTTTTTGGTGGGGGGAAGGGTCTACAGGGTATTCAGGGCCTCACTACTAAATCAGACTTGTAGTGATTCTCCTGTTTACAGCCTCCCAAGAGCTGGAATTACAGGTGCATGCCACCACGCCCAGTCTCAATTGCCGTCTCAGCATGGGGTGGGGGGGGGCAGGGCCGGCACAGCAGGCCACAGCAGGCCCCAGCAGCACATAGATCAAACACGGAGCTACTTGGCCTGCCCAAAAACAGGAGCATTAGGTGATGATCCTGTAGGATTACTATGAGTCAGAGCTGTGTAGTGAGACCCTGCACCAAAAACATAAGTGGGGGAAAAAAAAGAATGGAAAATAAATTTTGAAAATACTAATGTGCTGTATTTTGGAGAAAAGTAAAAGATGAAAATTCTGAAATTCCTAGAATCCTGAGCTCCCTAGCATACCTTAAACCTCTTCCATTCTCACAAATTTTGATAAAACTTGTTTTTCCATTAGACTCTTATTAAAGCAAAATATAGAAACAGTTTGAACACTGTTATAGTTTGTGTCCAGTTGTCACCCCAGAGCCTCACGCTGGGGCAGTCCCTGGGGCAGGCTGCTAGAGTTTGAGAATAATTCATGATCCAAGGCTGGGATTATGAAGCCGGGCGTGGTGGCGCACACCTATAATCCCAGCATTTGGGAGGCTGAGGCAGGAGGATCAGCGTAAGTTCAAGACCAGCCTGGGCTACAAAAGTGAGCTCAAGGCCAGCCTGAACTGCATAGCAAGACCCTGTCTCAAAAAGACAAGGCTGGGATTATGGGTAGGGTGGACAGTTTGAATGCAGCATAAGGAGGGGAGAGAGGCTTGCTCCCTGCCTCTGCTGCTGCTGCTCTTCCCCTTTTGTTCTTGCGGTTTTGCTGTTTTCTGCCGCCATGAACTGCTGCCTTCTGCCATGTGCCGCTCTGCCTTGGAGCCAGCCAAGTATGGAGTGAAACCTCCACAAACTGTGAGCTAAATAGACCTTTCCTTCCATAATTTTGGGTGCCGTATATTTTGCCCCAGCAAGGAGAAAAAAGTAACCAGGACAAACACACACTGTCCCTTGGACATAGCATTGTAGTCAACTCTACTTGGGTTACGTAGATTTCCAAGCAGTTATGTAGGTTTTTCTTCATTAAAACCTTCAAGATTGCTACATATGTACTAATTCAAAGTGGAACACTTTTACTCATATTTTTCATTTAGCTATGATTACAAAATAAGAAAAAGTTATGAGTGTAACAGTGCTTCTTTCTTTTTATTGCTTGATATGTGCATTCAAAATAATGTATGGTTTTTGCAATTGTTTTATTTCTCTCAAGGTTATATTTATTGAAATGTAATTTTATTTATCCATTGAGCCTTAGAGTAAAAATTTGGTTTCGATTTTATGTGCCTTTATGTTTTAATATAATATGTTTAGCAACTCATTTTGATTGTATAAATAGATTGGTTCCCAACAGATGAAAATTTCTTAAAAACTAGTCCTTCACCAGCCAGTTTTAAAAGTTCTGTTCTGCACCTAAACTTTATCTGTACAGTGGAACAAAGCACCAAGTTGGAGTTGATCACAATTTTAGGTTGTGATCCAAGCTTCAGTGAGTTAACAACACTAAAGAGACGTGGGCAGGCCGGCCAGATAGCTCAGCAGACTAAAGCGCCTGCTTAGGCAGAGCACAGCAGTTCAGGTTCCGTCTCCAGTGTGCTGTGCCGGCCCTGCCCTCCAGAACACGCTGAGATGGCGATTGAGACTCGTGTAGTGGCGCACGCCTGTAGTTCCAGGGCTTGGGAGGCTGAAAACAGGAGGATCACTATGAGCCTGATTTATAGTGAGACCCTATAGACCCTGTAGACCCTGTCCTAAATAAAATTTAAAAAAAAAAAAAAAAACACATGGGGAGGATGTTTTCCATCACTTAAGGGAAGGCAAATGGATTATTCTGGGTTTCATGTTCTCGTCTTTT
Organism: Capromys pilorides; assembly: GCA_004027915.1. NCBI lineage: Eukaryota > Metazoa > Chordata > Mammalia > Rodentia > Capromyidae > Capromys > Capromys pilorides. The sequence continues at coordinate 4,018 of PVKN010040701.1, forward strand.
CCACTAGAGGGCAGTCAATAAGTACAGTATTTATCCTTGTGAGCCTATCACAAAGCTAAAAAGGCTCTTAAACTGATAGATGGGTACCTGCAGGGAAAAAAAATAGACCAAGATCAATTGCCCAGAGAACATTTATTGTGTACCAATACCCTGTCCCACTTGAAGACTCAATGAAGGGTTCAAAACACAGTGACTATGTGACTAGGTATTTGTAGCTACAACGCAAGATGGCAAGAGAAAAATGGGATGGGTACAAGGTATAAAAGACAGCTTTGTTCAGTGGAAACAGGTCTGGACATTGGTTGCCCCACAATACTTAAAGTACTTAACTCTTAATCCATAAATTTAATTAACACTGAGCCATACGTTTAAAAATGATAAAGATAGTCAACTTTATGTTATGTCTATTTTATAATTTAAGAGAGAGAGAGAGAGAGAGAGAGAGAGAGAGAGAGAGAGAGAGAATGAATAACATTCTTGAACCAGAAGCTTGGAAGGGCAGGAACTTGCTCTACTTCACAGACGTAGAGAGAGGAGGTGTTGGTGCTGGGAGGTGGACCAGTGTGTATTACAGGGTTGTCAAGCCTTGCTCTGGAGACAGAGACAGAGGGAGGGATGGACGGACAGGCAGACAAAGAGAGAGAGACCTCGCGGCAGGTTCGTTCCGGACGTCTTGCCTGTTCGTGATGGCAGGGGTTGGTTCCGCCGCCGCGTCTGGGGCAGGGACACCAGTGGCGGGGCCTACAAGCCGCGACCTCTTCGCCGAGGGGCTCCTGGAGTTCCTGCGGCCGGGGGTGCAGCAGCTCGATTCCCACGCCCACGCTGTCAGAACTGTGCCGAATCAATGAGGATCAGAAGGTGGCCCTGGATCTGGATCCCTATGCTAAGAAACTGCTTAATGCCAGACGACGAGTTGTCTTGGTCAACAACATTCTGCAGAATGCCCAGGAACGGCTTCGGAGGCTAAACCACAGTGTTGCCAAGGAAACAGCCCGCAGGAGGGCAATGCTGGATTCTGGAGTTTATCCCCCTGGCTCCCCAAGTAAGTAACAGAAGATGAGCATGTGACCTGAGTAGCACACTAGCATCCCCAGCTTTTCTCCAGATTTGAGAAGATTCCAGAAGCAATCCCTGTAGACCTTGGAACGCCAGAAGGGCACCCTGGGAGTATGAAGCACTCATTCACATAGGGCCCCTAAGAAACCTATGAACAGCAGCACTTGGGCTCCCGACAGTTCTTCGCTCCCTTCAAGAATAAGGAGAGGCCTCTACCTTTTTCCAAAGACTATGATCCCAGTCTCACCTTTTTCAGGCCTACTTAACCAGTGGAGCATCCTTTGCTACATGTTTAGTTTTTCTCAGACCTGGGCACTGGACAGACAGCATGTCCCCTGTGGCTTTTTGTTCGTTTACACCAAGAATTGAGAGGACAGGCTCCGTCCTCTTGTTGATTGCACTGGCTTGAATACAGTAGCAGTAAAGCTAGAACCATTTAATTCAATAAATGCTTCAACAGTAAAAAAAAAAAAAAAAGAGAGAGAGAGAGTTTTTATTTTGTCGCTGCTGTAAATTTTAATCTATCATTCTACCTCAGTTTTTGGCCCATAGAAATCTTAGGGTCCATTCCTCTCACTTGTCATTTCATTCTTTCGCCAATCACAAAGCCCCTCTGCTAATTCAAGGGCTTTATCAGTTTCTGGGGTACAGCTGCGAATAAGACCGAAGGCTCTGCCCTCGGTGCTTAGCAATCGTAGCTCTTTCTGATTAGGGGCTTGCAGGTCCCGGGAACTAATTTCATTTCAAGTCAGCATCTCCTTCAGTCACTGACAAGGAGGCTGCTGGGAGCCGCTGTTCCTAAATAGTGTTTTCTTGAAATAGTAGGAAGACAAGGAGATAAGAGGGGCCAAGGGCTGCCTGGACAGTGAGAGCAGAGAAAACCATCCAGCCCTTGTGGTGCCAAAGGCCGGACTCCAAGCCTTGGGTAACTGTCCCTCAGTGTCACCTTTTGACTCCAAGAGAACTTCGCTGAAGTGAGGCTTTGAAATCCTCACATGGAGGAGCTTATCGCATGCCTACACCAGTCTTGCTCTGATTGTGGGAACCGAGGATGCCCTCATTCCACAGCTGGAGACTGCTGGAGACTGCAGGCCATGGGCAGGCCTTGGGCTTTAGAATCTAGGGTGCCTCAGCTACAACTCAGGCTGGGCCACAGAGCAGCTGTGTGACCTGGAACAGTATTTGGGTGCCTGAGCCTCAGTTTCTCCATTTACAAAAGGGAAACAATACTAAAGCACCTTAGAGGTTGTCATGAGGATGAACATTTGCAATGTGTGTGAAGTTCTTAGCAAGTGGCAGACACACGGCTGACACTGGTTTGAAAACACATGCTGAGCTGGAGCATGCAGTTTCTGTCACCCAACTCCTGCAGTCTACGTGTGAGACAGCTAAGCCTGGAAGCCTCGTGATAGCGTAGAGATAAGAGTTGTGGAGGTAGCCAGGCCTGGTTTTGAGTCATGGTTCTACTCACAGACCGAGAAGTTCACTCAATCTGTACAGTGTAACCAGAGGTTGTTCTGAGGACTGACAGAGACTTTGTGTTCGGCCCTTGCACCAGAACCCAGAACATAGTGGTTCTCTCGACAAATACTCCTTTGCTGCAATCCTTCTGTTTGGTTTCTCAGCTTTAAAAATGCAGGCCCCAGGGAATTCATACCAACCTCTGTCTTGGAAGCTTGGGAATCAATCAGATCTCAGCTCACATCTAGCTCTTGACCTTGAGCGATAACTTATTTGGCTCCTTTTACTGCAGTTTACTAGCCTGTGAAATGAAAATACTAGTATTAACACTAATTCTACTACCACTACCACTACCACTACTACTAATAATAATAATAAAGCTACTTCCTGAACAAGCTTGAGGATCGCATTCTCTTCTGAATTGTTCCACAAATGTTTGATTTTATGTCGTGCAACTGCAACAACATGAGTTCCTTCATTCACTCATGCTTTTGTTTATTTGTGTGCTAGGCTGTTGCCTGCGCTGGGACTCACAGAATTAGACAAGGCTCCTTGCTCTGAATGCCTCCCTATCTGCAAGAGACTTAAGCAAAGGCCACGTGGCTGCCGCCTAGAGGCGCGGCTAGGTGGCCAGCGGTCAGCAGCGCAGCCCCGTGCGACCTCAGCCCCACCACTCTGCTCTGTGCGGGAGGGTTATGCTCCCCCCCGCTGCTACCCAACGAGGATTACCAGATACTTTGCTCACGGGCCTGCCGTGAAAGTGAAGTGGTTTCCTATCTGCAAAAGACCCAGAACAGGGCCTGGCACATACTAGAAGTGCTTTTGGTAGGTTGATTCAATGAATAAAATCTAACTACAAATAGCATTAGCTGCAGAGGAGCGAGTGATTTTCAAGAGGAAGAAATAGAGAAAGCCAGGAAAAATTCCATGCAGTGTCCCCCCCACCCCCCTCAGTTGTCGGAGATCTCATGTAGAATACTCGCACCTGCTAAGCCTGGAGGACGATGGAGAGCTTCCTGTGGAAGGCTGAGTGCTCGGGCAAAGCAACCTGGAGCAGCGGGGAAAGGTGGCTGGCACCTCCTCGGGTTGAGGAGGGTGGGACAAACGCTGCCACCTGCTTCCGCATCCTAAGCCCCAGGACCCATGACTGTGTACGTGACCTCACCTGGGAAAAGGGACTTCGCTGAAGCGGTGGTTAATTTTAAAATGGGAGTTTGTCTTGGGTTAGCCTAGGTGGGCCCAGTGTAATCCCAGGGAAAAAAGGGACTGAGGAAAATGGACGTGGAAGAGAGCTGGAGCTGAGGTGCTGCATGCGTGCGGGTCAAGGAGCCAGGGCATCTGTGTGGCCCAGGGCATTTGCTAACCCCAGCTCCTCCCGCGTCCCTTTGATTTGAGCCTTCATTTCCGGCCACTCGTCCCAAGAACCAAAATTGCTACTTTCAGCTTTGATAAAACGGCCTCGTCCCCACGCTGCCTTTGCAGACCAAGTCCCGGAGCCTTATCCTCAGAAACGGAAGCCAGGGGTGTAAATAGAAAGCAAACCGCACTGCTTATCTGTGCAAATCTTCTCTGGAAAGAACTCACCCTTGGCAAGCTTTGCCAAGACGGCTGATGAAATTTGGGAAGTACCACCCACCGTAGATAAGCAGTAATCTAATTAGGACAGTGGGTTGTCTGGGCTACCCGATGTGGTGGGCGGGGTCGAGAACTGGCAGAAATTATTTCTCCACAATTTAACTGGACAGAAAAGGCCTTATGAGACCCAAAACCCAAATGCTCCTACGGTCCTGCTTGCCCCAAGGTCCACAGGAAGTTGGTTCTAGATTTTGGGGTACCAACATGATGGATGTTCAAGTCCCTTCTATAAAACAGCATAGTATTTCCATAGATCTATGGCTATCCTCTCACATAATTTAAATCATCCCTAAATTATTTATAACACTTATCATAATGTAAGTGCTATGCAAATAATTGTTATACTATATATTATTTAGAGAATAATTAAAAATAGTTGGTTTTTGTTTGTCTTTTTGAGGCAGGGTCTCACTGCGTAGTTGAGGGTGGCCTTGAGCTCACTTTGTAGCACCAGCTGGTCTCAAACTGACAACAAACTCTTGCTTCAGCCTCCTGAGTGCTGGGACTACAGGTGTGCACCACCACTTCCGGTTCCTTAAAAAATAGTTCTGAGCTTTTGTTGGGCTGAATCACTGGTGTGGAACCGCTGGCTACAGAAAGGCCAGCTGCATTTAGAGAGAAATATCCCTACCTTGCGGAGAAGAGCGAGATCAGGCGAGGGCTACTCGGCAGTTAAGATAAAAGGAAAGTAAACAGGGCTGGCTCAAGATCTGGATAGCGCACACCGCTGGCTTGGTAGGTGGCAATACGAACTGGCACGAAGGTTTTACAAGGCTGAAAAAAAAAAAAAGAAATAGAGGCTATTTATCCGAGGATTTAAGGAAAACTTTCCTAGAGCAGTAATAAAAGATATTTAGCTGTTGAGACGGTCATTTCAGCACTGTCTATGAAGATGAAACTGCTCAGTAACATGAAATAAGTGGAATACAAGATGGTCTGGTTAGATGGCAGGTCACTGTGGCAGATGAATTTTGGAAATAATTTTGTAAACGATTTAAAGACATGAGAGAGCTGGGCTTGGTATATATGGTGCCCAGAACTTGGATGGCTGAGACAGGAGGTTCTAGAGTTTGAGACCAGCCTGAGCCACATGGCAGATGGTCTCAGGAAAGGGGAGTATACTCTCACTAGATACTCATACGTGAAACGAGAAGGTTGTAAGGAGGAGAAAATATCCCCCCCACCACCTTTTTTAAATAGTACATTTAAAAACCCAGGTGCTGAGTGTGGTGGCACACACCTATAACATCAACACATGGGAGGCTGAGGCAGGAGGACTGCCGCACTTAAGGCCAGTGTAGGTTACATGATGAGTTCAAGACCAGCCTGAACTGCATAGCAAGACCCTGTCTGAAAATGAAACAAAAGAAATGACATATCTAGGAGCCAGCAAGATGGTTCAGCGGTCTAAAGTACCTGCTTAGGCAAGCTTAGGCAACCACAGGGACTGCGGTTCGATCCCAGGCACCTTGGTTTGATTCCCGGCACCACATGCTGCGCTAGCCCTGTTGTAGACAGCTAAATTAGATAGAATTATTAGAGGCAGTCAGACAGGGCCAGGCCCTCCAGGACGACATAGAAGACAAGGTGACTTTCCAACTTGAGACAGACACTCCTCCGCCATGGGCCAGGTCTCAAGACAAGAGTAAACAAATACAGCTACATACTTCCCTAGGGATGGGCATCAGGGATTGACACTCTAAGTGGGTATCAATCACCTGGAAAGACCCTGGAAAGAGTCACAAGCCCAAGCTCAATAAGTGGTGTTCTTGCCTGCTTGCTATGTGACTTGCCTCCCCATTGGATCCCGATTTTAATCTATTTTACCTGAGCAATGGTGCTTGTAATCTCATTGGTTGACCATAGTCTTTGTCCTACCTCATACCCACCTAAGCAAGTTCCCATGCCTCACCTCTATAAAAGTCCCAGGAAGGGACAGCTTCTGGGGAATACACAGTCGGGACCCCAGTCCTGTCCCTCTCTTGGACAGGAGCTTTCTTTCCCTCAATAAATATGTTCTGCTCATTACCTCCGTTTGTTCCTAAAATTCATTCTTTGGTTTTAGAGAACACGAACCTGTCCCAGGTACTTTTCAGGTTGGGAATCGGTTTTCCCTATATCATTTGGAGGTTCCCTATTGGAGGTCACCTACCCCAGATCAGTTTTTTCTTCCTGCATCAGCCCACTCCCAGGGCAGGCTGAGCTGGCCATAATACAGAAAAAGAAAGAAAGAAAGAAAGAAAGAAAGAAAGAAAGAAAGAAAGAAAGAAAGAAAGAAAGAAAGAAAGACCATATCTAGTAATCTGAACAACTAATTTGAAGACAATAGTATGTAATAGAACAAATAACTATCAAATTATTTTGTTTAGTGAAATTCTGCATCATTTTCAATTTGTTCTGTTTTAATACTATTTTGTATTCTCTTTAAAAAACAGGGAGATAGCTCAGTGACACAAGCACCTGCCTGGCAAGTACAGGGTCCCAAGTTCAATCCCCAGTACTGCAAAATA
>PVKN010040702.1:0-10656 GCA_004027915.1 Capromys pilorides
CTCCAATTCTAGTCATGTGGAAACAGACCGTCTCAGGGATAACCCAGCACCACCGTAGCACTTGCCAGACTACTTCAGAGTTCTCCCTTAAGTCAAGCCAAACTCTGAGATTTCCATTCCCTCTCAGCCCTATCAACTAGTCAGCACAGGAGCGCTGCCTATGGACCTCATAGGGTTCATACAGTACTTGACATAGTATGCCAATTTTATGTATAATAAATGCATTTCCTGGAGAGTAGGTCTAGCTTTTTAAAAATATACAAGAATGGCAAATAGATTTACCCCCAGCCCTTTCCACAGGCTAAACCTCTTCTCCCTAAGAATGCAGGACAGGAATTACTCTTCCCGTATACTTCAGTCCTATCCATACATGAAAACAACTGTCATTATCTCTGGAGTGTTTCCTTCTCTAGGTTGATCACTCCCATTTTTTCTACCTTCCTTTGCAACATGGAACATTCCCAAGCTCTCAGCCTCTATGGCACCATTCTTTGGAACACATTCTCATTCTTTTCTCAGTTGGGACTCAAGAGAACTGAACTGTGGTGCTAGGAATGGATCAAAACTTTTCATTCATTCAATATCTTTTTTTTCAGAATGGGAATATAATTTTTTTTGCAAGTCTCCTTATCATATTTAAGTTTGGAGAGAGCAGCATTACATTCTGTATCTTTATACTATCCCTCCACCCTTTGTTGCCCTATAAGAACACTCTGAAATCCAGGGATTATACTTTCTTTGAACTTTTAACTTCAAGACACATGAGAATTACTAGCCAACTGTGTTGGCATAATTCCACCCTTGGTGAGGATATATAAGAATTTCAAAAGAAATTGGTGCTGAAAGTCCACACCTTGAGCATGAACATATTATGACCTATATATAAGTGGTTAAAAAAATTGAGGGCATCACTGGGGTGGTTTGACACGTACCTTACTGTCCTCTGGGCTTTGAAGACCGGAAGACATCTCTATACCCACAGCATCAGCTTCTCCTATTCAGCTTCCAAGTCAGATAGAACGAAGACATTCTAGGCAAATAAACTGCCTGGAACTCCAAGCCACATCCTGCACCCGTGTGGGTCAGCTATCCAATTACACGCTCTTGAAGTGCATCTTAGACACCCGTGCTGGCGTTACAACTGCGTGGATTTGGCCACATAATGCACCTCCTGGATAACCGTTCACAACACCAGGCTGCTCTCTTGGGCTGGGGCTTCCACACCACGTCTCCGGGCCACTACAGAAGGTGGTGTTGCAGCAGGATGGTGAGCAAGGCTTAAGGTAACCTTAATCCCTCGTGAAATGAGACTCCTCTAGCATCAGAAGGCTCCTGGATAGCTAACACCTGACACGCTACCTTATCCACAGCAGCAGCCGCTGTTATGAGTAGAACTTTTGACTCCCCTCCCAGCCCCAACTCGAGCTTACCTAGCATGATAATAATTGCAGAGAGAAAACAGTTCGTTGTGCTAATTATGTTGCTTATGGCTGACAAAGAGGGAGACAATCACTGAGTTGGAAATAAACTTGAAGTTTCCTTAGATGTGAAGCCATTAAGTTTCAAGATTGATAACTGTGGGAATGAATTTCAGGCACTATTTTTTTTTTTTTAAGAAAAGTAATATTCTGAAACTGTTCTTGTTTGCTTCCGTGGTACCTGGCAATGAATTTAATTTGCTATACTGCTCTCCTCAGAGAACATGTTCCTGCCGGTGCTTAAGGTCTGGAAACTGTCTGCATGCCAAGGCAATGCCCCTCAATGAAGTCTTACGTAAACCTGACAAACTACCTTCAGATGGAAGCCATCTCAATGGGCTACCACAGAGCCACGAGGATGACCACCGGAAAGCCACCCAGACAAGTCTGGCCGAGCAAATTCCACAACAAGCCTGAATCGCATAGCTAGTTTGCTAACAATTTCACTGGAAGAATTTTTTTAAGGTACCGGCATATCTTCCCTCCTCTTTTTCACCTTTTCCTTCACAATTTTTTTCCTAGAATCACTCGTCCTCCTCTCCTTCTTTCTGCCTGACACTGCCCTCCCTCTGCCCCACCCTCCTCCCTCTGCCCCGCCCTCCTCCCTCTCCTTCTGGCTTCCTCTTCCTCTCCCTCATGCTGCCCCTTGTCTTTTTTCCTCGCTCTCCTCCCATATGCTAGGGTCCCAACTCTGTCGTTTCCCACCAGCCCACCTGATGTTCCTAAGTTCCCAAAGCCCCGCACTGCTCATTTTTATCCTCTCCTGGATGATTAAGGCATTATCCAAGCACCTCCCAGAAGGAGGCCTATCACCTCTCTCTTCTGCTTAAAGACCTCAATGGCTTCCCACAGTGTTCAAAGTCATATCGTACCATTCAAAACCTCCAGGCCGGCACCAGCTTCTGCCCTGCCGCCACTTCTGCTTCCTACGTTTTCCACAGCATCCCTTCCTATCTTACACCCCCAAGTGCACAGACACCTCCCAAATGACCTTTGCTTGCACACAAGTCTGAGAAGTGCTGCTTCTACATGCTCCAGTTCATGACAAGTGCAGCCTGACTTTTATGCCTAAGTCTCGCCCTTACAGCAGCAGGAAAGGTGAATTATTTCCCAACTCCCATGAATAATGCATTATTGTATTTTCCCTCCTCTTCCAGTAGCTTTTAAAACTTCCTGGGGCAAATGTATTGCTGATTTATCCACAGGTAGCTGCTCAATAAATGTTTGATAAATGAACTCTGTCTGAAGTTCTCTTGGATATTTTACAAGTACAAACAAACAGCATAGAAATGGTGTTTGAGAGTATGAATATGTGTGCTTGAATCCCATGTGGGATTTGAGCCAGTTATTTAATTGCTTGATGCCTCAGTTTTCCCATCTGTAAAATGGAAATTTTAATACTGTCTGCCTCTAGTGTGGTCTTGAGGATAAAATGAATTGCTACATGTGATGTAGTTGAAATATCACCTTAAAAAAATGGAAAGAGAAGTTATATGAGTGTTTGTCAAATAAAGTAGAAGCAATTATGATACCTTACAGACTCCTCTGTTGTACTTGAGGGATATGGTTCTGGACATTATCAGGGTTCCCTTGGTTTAGATGGGTGTCCCCTTTATTAGGAATATGTGTCCTCCTTCCTCCTCCAATCAAAAGGACAGATGCTAACACCAAGACAAAACTGTACTCCATAAGAAAGCTAAGACTGGATTCATGTCTCACACAGAGCTCCTGTGTTGGGTCTGGGTAGCACATGAGAGAGGTCACTAGGTAAGCAAATACGATTCTTAGGCTATCATATACAGGAATGTATAAGGTAGTTTCAAACTCTTTAAAAGAAAATGGGTTTACGTGCAGAAAAGAACTCTGACAGAAGCCTAGCATTAGGCAACTTACCCTCCAAAGACGAGCACAGTGGTGAGAGACAAGGACCAAAAAGTAGTTTTGATTCCTTTTGCTCGTAGGTAAACCAAGAAAGGAGAATCGAATTCTGCAAAGGAGAACCGAATTCTGCAAAGTATATCTTCCCCTCCATATACCCTTCATGACTGGCCCTACACACATCCTGGCTGAAGACTGGAAAGCGCCTGCCTGCACACACACAGTGCCACAGCTGTCCTGGAAACCTTACAGAAGCTCAGAGGGACGCTCACCATGGCAGGGGAGCTGCTTTCTGAGATGCCCCCCACGTCTTCTTGGTAACACTTACTTGGCTAGCATTTTCCGGAGAGTATTTTTGCTCTGGGCCTCAAAGCTCCCTTGCACATGCACAGTTTTCAAAACACTTCTGCACAACAATGGCATGCTCACTATCTTCCTTGCTCAACTGTGAGACTACGAGAGAGAGGGACCCTGTCTGGTTCCCTGTGACTTCTTCAGTGCTTTCCGTAGTACCTAGAGTGAATTAGGTGCTCAAGAAATACTCAGTGGCTATTACTGAACAGGCGAACTACACCATTGTATAGATGAGGAGAACTCAGTGCGATGTGCCCGTGGAAGCAATGCTAAGTGTCTCCCTTGCACGCCATTTATCATAACCATAACTCGATGACAACTCTATGGAGGAGGAATGCTCACTTTTCACAGAGCTAGAATGATTGTACACATTGGCATCTTGTTTCTCAGGAAGGAGAAGTGTTAGAATCCCTGAAAAGGATTAGCACCTATTGCATGAGCCACACTCTGTGCCAAGAGTTTAAAAGCTTCCTCATGAACCACAACAGTCACTGTGACTCACTTATTTTAGGTAAGCATGCACATGAAAACGCATGTGAAAGCCACAAGGTGCTGTCACTATGCACTCATAGGATAAATGTAAAAAGGGAGGCATTATCAAGTGCTGGAGAGGATATGGGGCAACCACAGAACTCTCATATTCTGTTGGTGATAGTGTAAGTTCATTGGAAGGCTGTTTGGAAGTTTATAATCCAGAAAACTATGTTTCTACCTTATAGTATGACAAATCTGCTATTAGGCACATAGCCAAATGAAATACATATGATTCTCAAAAGAGAGCCCAAAACTCAACTAATACAGTTTCCTATTAATCAAGAAGAGAATGAATAAAGAAACTATGGCTTAGCCATATAATCAATATTATTTAGTAAGAAAAAAGAATGAAATAGTGACATTTACATTGCCATGTATGAATTTTACTGAATTTAAACTAAACCCAGAACTACAAATACCAAGAGTTTATATAGTCTAACATCTCATATAGGAAGTTCAAGAACAGGAAAATCACTAGCCTGCTGTCATGAAAGTCAGAACAGTGGTAACCAGGGAGGGAAGGGGGAGGCAAATGTAGGGCAGGGTGTCAGGGAACCTTTGGGGATGCTGAAAATGTTCTATATCTTGTTCAAATGTATCTATTTAAAAAATGTGGCTATTTTGGCATACAACTGAAACTTTTCTACTTTGCACTTCGGTCAGCAAAAGAGTTGACTAAAAGTGTTTCCAGGGGCTTGCCAGGTAGCTTAGCTGATTAAAGCACATGACTTAGCAAAGTCACTCAGGTGCCAGGGACCTTAGTTCAGTCCCTGCCTCCACATGGGGCACGAAACCTGCCCTTAAGGCAGCCTGAGCCAGCCAAAAAAGAAAAAGAAAAAGAAAATCCTGGTTCAACCTTCTGAGTGCTACTGAGAAGCTTGTGGCCAGCATTTTTGGGCCAGGGAGATAGCTCAGTAGAATAAGTGTTTGCTTGCCTAGCAAGTGCAGGGTCCTGAGTTCAATCCCCAGTACCACAAAAACGAATGAATGAATGAATGAATGAATAAATAAATAAATAAATAAATAAATAAAAAAAATAAAAAGTGTTTCCGTAAGATAGATAGGTCACCAAGAATCCTGATAAGTCTTCTGTCATATAAACTGAATCAAGTCATCTTAGGAGTCACACTTTTGGAAAGTCATTTCATAAATAATAAAGTCAGAACTCTCTGAACATCCATTTCCTATTCTTCTTCTTTTATTTTGCACTTCATATTTTGAGTTTCTCCTATAAAACAAACCATGAAGTACTTGGGCTTGTAGGAAAAAGCACTCTCTGAAGAGTAAGAGACAGAAAAAGGGGCAACAGAATCTTTTTGAAAAGCTTGACGGAAAGGTGAGAGAAGCCAAAAATGGCCAGAAATCACTGATCTTTGAAGCCTATCTGTCTGCCACATCTGTCCAACTCCAGAGCAAGGGACTCCAGGAAAATGTACTTTGTCCTCATTACAAAAGAAGGCTCCGGCCTCTACCTGGATTTAACTTGACCACACCACATAGGGACCTGGAGAATTCCTTTACTCTTGCAATATTTCACAACTACACATGATAGATACCATTTGGGAAAGAGCAAATCTTTGGGTGTAGGACTCTCTCTTGTATCACATGTCCTAGAAGGCCAGTCCTAGAGCTCTTATCACAACGATATTGACAAAACAAGTCATATTTCCAAGTTAGAACCACTAATATTTCAGCAGAAGACTCCCTTGATATCCTTTTGCCTAATCCACCCAGAATTAGAATCCAGAATCAATGGTCTCATTGGTGTGTGTAGCACTAAACACAAAGTGTAAGTATTACTGTTAAATACAACAACAATAAATGAGTGAACCTTAACATATCAGGCATAGCACTGAGAATTCCAAATTGTCATTTCTTTAAGAAATGATCCATTCAAGTTACATGTTCAGTCTTTGGTGGATTTGAGTTTGTAATATTGAACTTGAAGTCTGTGCCGTGTGAGGCAAGCGATCAGCTATTTCGTTCTTTCCCTTCTGCCCATTAGAACTTCCCGACTGGCTTGTGACAGAGAAAGCTAGCAAAGAACATGAGAGCAAGATCTATCTTTGTAAATCCATCTAATTTACTTTTCAGTTTTCCTTTTGTCAACCTCCAACTCTTTACTCCCAATCCCTGTCTCACTATACAGACTTTCCCACTGACTCCAGTCAGTCTTATGTTGTTTTTCTTTCCTTCATCTTGCTGCTGTTGAATTTATTTTTGCTATGCAACAAAATGCTAATTAAGAAGTAGTTATGTTGATAAATAGTATATTCCTTCAGACTCCATTTAAGTCTTATGCCCTTGCAGAGAAAGCCTTTCAGAAGGTTTTTTCTTCTGCTTTCCAAATCACTGGGTGATATTTTCCAAAGAGTGATATGAGAGATGAGTTTGGCAGGAGGACTATGGATGACATGGAAATAAATGGAAAGCAAAATTTTTACAGCTGCTTTTTTATGATGGAAATATAGCACTTGTTTTTCATTTATAGATACAATACACAGTTTATTTTTAGATGGCTTATGTAAATCCAAAATGTCAACATTAATAAAAAGAATTCCTAGAAATGGAGTTATGAAATCAACACAAAAAGCAAAATAAAATTAAAAAACCTGAAAATGACAAACAGAAGCAAAATGCAACTCCAAATCCCTAGCCCACCCAGAACAAGTCCAGAGCACAAAGAGACAGAGGAAATCAGAAACCATGCACTAGAAGTTTCTGAAATGATACAACAAAAGTGAAAAAAACAAATGGAAAAGACTATAGAAAAAAACAATCTCTCAGGTACACAAAAGAATCACAATCAAAATGAAAGACATTAGAACAGACATAGATTTAAAAAATATAAGAAATTAGGAAAATGGTGGACACTATGAATGCCCAACATAGAAGAGAAGTAGAACCCATGAAACAGATTCACACAAAAATCCAAAAGATTAACATCTCCACTGAAGATTGAAGTTTACACAGCAGACCAAGATGAGGATACAATATCAGAGCTAGAAGAAGGGATTTGCAACTAGTGGCCAAGAAAAGAAAAAAATATCCTAAAATAGCAAAAATAAATTCAACAGCTGCAAGACGAAGCAAAGAAGAAGAACATAAGACTGACTGGAGTCAATGAGAAAGATGGACAGAGCACAAATGTCGCAAGAACCTCTTCACAGAAATAATGACAGAAAATTTCCAAACAGGCCTAAATAAATTGGCAGACAAATGGAACGAAGCATACAGAACTCTAAGCAGCAATGACAAAAGTAAATATGTACCAATGCATATAATAATCAAGATTCCAGGGGGCTTCTGGGTTAGCTCAGTTGTTTAAAGCACCTGGTTGGGCAAACTTAGTCAGGTGCAGGGGACCGGGGTTTGATACCCAGCTCCACAAGCCACACCAGACCTGCCCTGAAGGAATCCTGAACTAGCCCCCACCAAAAGAATCCTTCTCCAATTTTGGGTGGGGAGATAGCTCAGTAGAATAAGCACTTGCCTGGGTAGTGCAAGGTCCTGAGTTCAATCCCTAGTACAAAAAAAAAAAAAAAAAAAAAAAAAAAAATCAAGATTCCAGAAATCTAGCATAAGAACAGAGTATTAAAAGCAGTTAGAGTTAGAGTAAGGACATAAATCACCTACAAAGGAAAGCCTATCAGAATGACAGCAGACTTCTCAACCCGAACCCTCAAATCAAGGTGAATTCTGAAGGAGGTATTTCAAGCCCTAAAAGAAAACAACCTATAACCCAGATTGACGCATGTTGAAAAACTTATCTTTCAAAATCAATGGAGAAATAAGATTCTTCCATGACAAAGAACCACTGAAGAAATTCATGACTACCAGACCAGCTCTTCAGAATGCTCAGAGGGATTTATTAGAAAGAGAAAACAAAACAGTAGTTTTATTTTTTACTTACATAGTTTCATTTTTAGATAACTTACGTAAATGCAACACATAGTTTCATTTTTAGATAACTATGTAAATCCAAAAGTCAACATTAAAAAAAAGTAAACTTAGGGCTGGCCAAATAGCTCAGTGGATTAAAGTGCCTGCAAGCAGGCACACAATCCTGGGTTCAATCCCTGGGCCTGCCATGTCAGCCCACCCCCAGGGCAAGCTGAGATAGCAATTGAGACTGAGTGTAGTGGTGTGTGCACCTGTAATCCCAGCTCTTGGGAGGCTGTAAACAGGAGGATCACCATGAGTCCGATCTAGTAGTGAGACCCTGAATACCCTGTAGACCCTTCCCTAAAATACAAAAATAAAAAAAAAGAAAAAGGAAACCTTGAAATGGAGTAAGAAATTGGCACCAATAAAATGAAATGAAATAAAGAGCAGAAAATGACAAGCAGAGCAAAATGTAACCCTAGAGCCCCACCCTGCCCAGGATAAGTCCAGAGCACAAAGAGGTAGATGCCATTAGACAGAATACCAGTAGAGAGAAGTCACAAGGCAGGGCAAGCCATTAAATAGAGGGGAAAGACAGGAAACAAGCAATAGGAAAATATTATGAGAAAGATAAGCCAACATGTATCTGCCACAACCATTAATGTACACGGTCTCAACTCACCAGTCAAAAGAAATGACTGGCAGAATAGATCAAGAAAGATCAGATGCAATGATACGCTGTATTCTAGAAATGCAGTTATGTGAACTTGGAGGCAACCCGAGACCAAGATGGCCTTCTAGAACTTCATAAACTCTTGAAAGCCTAGCTAGGTGACATGAATTTTTCTGGAATGGAGAGCCATCATTTTCATCAGGTTCTCTAAAGTAACTGGACTCCGTGATGCGAGGAACAAGTGCCCTCGAACCAGTGCTGCGCCATTCAATACAGTAACTGGGGACTACCACGTGACGACTATGCAGCACTTCACAAATGGCTGGTCTGAAGGGACACGTGCTGTTAGTGGCCAATGTGCCACAGATCTGGGAGGTTTAGCATAAAACGACAGTCAATTGTCATAGTAACAATTTTTATACTGGTTAGTTACTGGAATGGTATTTTGGATACTGAATTACACAAAATATAGTCAGAAAATAAACTTTATGGGTTGCTTTGGCTTTTTAATGTAGTTACTCGAAGACTTATTATTACATGTGTGACTTGAATTTGTGGTTTATATGTTTAGTGGACAACACTGAGTTAAAGCATATAGCCAAGAAAAATATTCTTAGAAGTCCATGCGTAATTACCATTATGAATATACTTTAAAGTACACTTATAAAGTAAAAACTAGAGAAGAATTTGGAGACGAAAAAGTTTTACAAAACACTGGTTTGGAGAGAAACAATGCTACTGGTATGAACTTAACTTTGTCATTAATTACTTAGCCAAAAAAAATAAGCCAATACTAAAAGCTTACCTCTTCAAAACAAAAATGGTATTTCCACAACTTTATTATTATTATTATTATTATTATTATTTTATGTATTTAGTATAGGGTCTACAGGGTCTTCCTACACAGATCAGACTCATTGTGATTCTCTTGTTTCCAGCCTATCCAGCGCTGGGATTATAGGCACGTGCTACCACACTCAGTCTCATTTACCATATCATTACACTCTGGGGGCAGGGCCAGCATGGCACACCAGGGACCAAACCCTGGTCCCTGTGCCTGCCTCAGCAGGTGCTTTAGTCCACTGGGCTATCTGGCTGGCCCCATAATTTTAAATAGAGGTAGAAAATAGTAACATTTAAAAAGTTCTTGGGATAAGTAGGTAAAGGGTTAAGTATTTTTTCTCTTCAGAATCTAATCAACATTTACCAAATAAGAAAGGGTTTATTGTATTTGCCTTGGCCAGCCCAGCTCCCACCTCTGTTTTATGGCCCTCCTGAGTAATTCGTTGTCTACGTCCGGTGGGGACCTCCTGAAGGTACAGGGAGGCAATCTGGTTCTGAGGCATCCCAAATAAGCTTTTTGAACATTCTCTTTTGAACTCAAAGCTGACTGCTACAAGGGATAGCTACCCTGCAGCAAAGAATACTGTGAACGCTTTTTTCCAGTTTTATTATCAAAGTTTCGATTCCTCTAGAATATTCCACTGAAAGTCATTTCTTGCATAGGAGCTGGTGTCTCCTGTGGCTGAGCAATGTGCGGGTCTCAGCGCTTCACCATCATTTTATTATACAATGCTGTGTGTAATCTTTTGCAGAAAAGATCAAAACCTTCAGCTCCAACTGTCTTCCCCAACATCTTGCCACCTTCTGGACACAAATACTGTCTTGAGTGTTATGAAATGGGCCAGTCGGTTGGTGCCGATACAGAACTCGTGAGCACCTGAACCATAAATACATTTTCTCCTTAGCACTGCACTCCATCCACTTCTTCCACTCCATCCTCTCACCAAATTTTAAAAGCAGGTCTGCTGATGCCCGGTTTCCCTAAAATTATGTCTTCAGAAGAGCTTCCAG
>PVKN010040703.1:0-10665 GCA_004027915.1 Capromys pilorides
ATAAGTGGCCCAACAGTTAGCAGTCCATTACACTACCATATTCCCCACCTGAGGCCTAGGTTGGGACAGCTGGAGAGGAGACCATTTATTAGCCCTGAGAACCTTTTCCCTAAGGCAGCAGACCTTGGGCAGAAAAAGTACAGTTGGGCCCAACGCATCAAGGCCTTGTGGTCCTTTCATGTTTTGATAAAGGGCAAAGAGTATCTACTGGTAGTCTGGAAAGAATTATCACAGAGGAGACAGGCTCCTGAAAGGGAACGCAAATTGCTGATATCAGGGGAGGAACCAGAGACCAGGCCTGCCAGAGTGGGCAAACTGTGGCTAAGCTGGAGAGGGAAAGAGACAGCGGCTTGGAAGAAAAACCACGAAAACCTGCTGCTTTGCAGCCGCAAGAAGTCCTCAAGAAAGCAGTTCTCAGGCAGGCTTCACTGAGCTCACTCTACAGCTCTTAGGCATTTTGTTGTGTGACCACAGCTGACCTAAGGATCTCTGCTTCCAGAAGGTTTGTTCATAGAGATATAGCTGTGCAAAAAGAAAGGCAGGGGCTCCAGTGCAAGCCAGTGAGAGAGGCTGAAGTTTCCCTTCACCAACATTTAAAAGATATAAGGGTTGTAATTTGGACTGAAGTTAAAGAAAACTTTTTGTTCTTTCACTTAACACTCCAGAATACGGCAGAGATCCTGAATGAGTTTCTCAGGCTAATATTTTTGCTAGAAGAGTTTAGATTAAAAACAGAAATTTATTCTTTAAATTTCACTTGAGATTTAAAGTTCTCCTTATGTTGAAGGAGATGACTAAGTTTACCCTTATATGTAACGAAAAAATAAAAATATGCTTTCCTTCTAGGAATTACCTCCCTTACAGTTAGTAAGAATTCTCCAAATTCTCTGGAATACATTCTTGCCTTTTAAATGAAAACCATTTTTTTTTAATGAATTCAGGACAGGGTCTACAGGGTCTCACTACATAGATCAGACTCATAGTGATCCTTCTGTGTTTAGCCTCCCAAGTGCTGGGATTACAGGCATGTGCCACAATGCCCTGTCTCAATTGCCCAGTCTCAATCGCCACCTCAGCATGCTCCAAGGGTGGGGCCAGCACAGCAGGCCGGGGATTGAACCCTGGGCACTATGCTCTGCCTAAGTAGGCATTTTGGTCTGCTGAGCTATCTGGTTGGCCCTTTAAATAAAAGACTTCTAACATGAAGGGTACATTTGTTTCATGGCATTACAGACTTTCAGCTCAAATACATCTCTCCCAGTTGCATTTCCTTATTATAATCACTCATTTGAGCTACGGAGGCATTGCGCAGCAATTCTAGAGATGAAAAAGGCTAGATAAATGGTTGACATTTGAGGAGCTAAGCAGAATCCATGTAAAGGCCATGAACTTGAGGAGGTAGTATGCTTCAGTGCTGTTACACATTATACCAGAGCTTTCAGTACTGAGCACTTAGCCTTAGGCTATCTGTGTGTTCGAGTATGCTGAAGGCTTTGGCAATTTGTATAAGTACCTATGAGTTTGACATTAGTACTCTTCTTCAATATAAGGAAACAAGGCCTAGGGATCGGATTAAAGTCCAAGCCCCCTACTAGTAAGTGGCTGGACCAGGGTCTGAACCCCCAAACCCATCGCCTATTTGCTCATGGAGTAAGCCTTCCAGCTCCCCATCAGTTAATGCACTGAATGATCTGGCTCACCTTCTGCAAGAAGCCTGCCTTGCTGGCATCTCTACCCCATCTCCTGTGCTCTAGAATCAGTCCTGTCCTGTGTTCTCTTAGTTCTTCATCAGAGGCCTTCCAACAAAGACCACATGTCCCTTAAAGACAAGGCCCACAGTTTACTTATCTTTATAACCCCAATTCTTAGCGGGGTAACTGGCAGAGAGTAAGAGTGCACAAGATGTTGAAAGAAGAGACATTTAGGGACATGATCATGATTAAACATTATTATTCTCATGTGGAAACTAATATTATATACTTATCCTTTCATGTTATATAGTTTGCATCACTATAATTATACTTACATAATTATAATTATCCTTTTTTATATTCTATTTTCAGCTTTCACTTTTTTGTCCAACAGCTCTGTTGAATTAGGCAGAGAACTAACATTTTAGGTAGTCACTGAGTGAAATTTAACATTGCTGGAGTGCATGCCTGTAATCCCAGCACACAGGAGCATCATTGTGAGTTTGAGATGAGCCTCGGCTATGGAGTGAGCTCAAGGCCAGCCTGAACTTCATAGCAAGACCCTGTCTACATACATACATACATACATACATACATACATACATACAATAAAATAAACAAACATCTTTCCTTTTTTTTTTTTTTCAAAAAAGCTTTGCACTCCATACTTATGTTGGGTGAAGGTGTGGTTCAATATATCGACTCCTTTCTATTTCTAAATTATTTTGTTGTTAAACTAAGGGGTCCATAAAAGTATGGCAATGCCCATCAATATAGCTCAGCAAACCAAGTGCTTGCTTAGGCAAGTGCAGGCACCACATGCTGCACTAGCCCCAACCCCAGACACACTGAACCAGCCACCAAGACTGGGAATGGTGGCACACGCCTATAATCCCAGCGATAGGGAGGTTGAAAACAGGAGGATCACTACAGATCTGAGCCATGTGTAATGCGACCCTGTACCAAATGCACAAAAAAAAGATTCATAAGAATTCATATCCTTCCTAAAAGTCTTGATTCTCCCATCTCTATGTACAGAGAAGGTGTAGACAGGTCTGGTTCAAAAGAATTCTCTCTCTCTTTTTCCTTTTTCATTTATGTATTTGCTACAGGGCCTCACTATGCAGCTCAGACTCATAGTGATCCTCCTATTTTCAGCTTCCCCAGCACTGGGATTACAGGTATGTGCCACCATGCCTGGACTCAGGCCCTGGCACAGCACATCCCGGGTGTGAGGCCAGGGAGGCATGGGGGACCAGGAATAGAACTCAGGTCTCTACACTTGCCAAAGCAGGTGCTTAGTCTGCAGAGCTATCTCATTGGCCCAAAAGAATTGTCTTATCAAGCAAAAATGCTCTTAAAGTGTTTATAGTTCTCATTTGATTGTTCTCATCATAGAAAAACAACAAAAAATGGCTATGAGAACTTCAAGTAAAACTGTCATTATACGCAAAAAAAAATACAAGTTTCTGGATTAAGTCACACAAGATAAGGAAGCATCAAAGATAACCCTGAAGCACACCCTTTTCCCTGTACTCAGGTATCTTTGATTTTTAAAAACAATTTTCTTTAAAATGGTGATCAAAGCCATTCCTAGGCAAAACTAGGTTCTTGGAATAGGTACTTTCTCTGTTTCTCCCTGCAAATATCCACAGCAGGGCTGTACCAAAATACTTCTGCACTTTAGTGTTCTGTAATCTTTAGGTCTTCCTCTCTCCTTTCTCAAGATCCAAATATACACACCACTGGGTCACAGGGGTGATTTGGAATGAAAAGGAGGAAAGCAAAGAAACAGATTTTTATACATTTTACATGCACGACCTGCTGCACATACTGGATACCCAGCCACAACCAGCTCTCCTATCATCTCTCTCTAACACCTGGTAATTTAAAAACACCCTCCCCCAGAGACTCAGCAAAGGCAGCCTACCCCCACATCTGCACACTCTAGAATTTACCAAAGTAGTACTTACCAGGCCCCAGAAAGGCCAACCATCTAAACTTCCTTTGGCAGTACTGGATACATGCCTGAGGCACTGTAAGCTACACTAGGAAAAACACTTGAAGCATGCCACAGTCTGATCTCTTGAAGGTTACACATTTAGCACATCAGAAGCCACTGCTCTGGCAGCACCACAGCAGTGTGTGAAACAACTCAGGAATTGACCCACAGTCCAATTTCAGAGGACCAACACCTAGGCCACATAGTACCTTCACAAGAAGAGCTCTACAATCAGTGCCCCACCAAGGCTCCCTGGGTAATGAGACAAGGAAACCAGGAACTCTGGGGTGTCAGAACCAATGGGCAGCTGATATTAGAGAGTTTCCAAAAGGGGTGATTGGTACTAGGGAGTTTGTAGGATACAAAAGGGAAAAAGAGTTGCAGCTGCAAGGAGCATAGGAAGCCAGGGAGAGCAAGGACATGGACATGAGCTAAGACATGAGGACTATGGCGAAAACCAGTCACAGCCATAGCAAAGTGGGCCACCTCAGGTCCTGAAGGAATTAGTGGTGTTGGGACAGATAAATATGTACAGGAGAAAGTATCTAGTTTGGAAATTATATGGTGCTGTAGGTTCTCCAGTTTGTTTTGTGTCTTACAAGGTGCGTGACCTTAGGTAAATTACTGAACCTCTCACAGACCATTATATCTGTTCTAAGTGAGACAGTCCCTACGATAGCTATTGCACAACGTATGGAGGAGCTGATGAAAGAATGAACCCTGTGAGAGCAGTGTATAAAGCAGAGTGCTTGCGGATAGTGACGGGAGCTTGTTTTCTCCCTTGCCGTCACAGCTGAGGAATGCTGGGGACCTAAGGTGGAAGGGTGGTGGAGAAGTGGGGATGCACCCAAGCTGGGAAGGGTCAGACTCTGCTCAGCTTTATGAGCCCTCTCCTGCCTGGCTGACACACATGTGCACGCACGCAGGATGAGCATTGTTCCTCTAGCTCAGTAATGAGGCAGATATTTGATTATTGTCCTATAAGCTACAACAGAAGGCCTAAAGCCACAAGACCTACAGACGTGCCTCCCATGGCCTGAAGTTTCGCCTCTACAGGACATTTCTTCGTACCTCTCACCCTACTTCCCAAAATTACACATAACACCTATAATTTCTAGCACAGATACCCATCATTTAATGACTTATCTAATGACCATTCAGGCTTATGATGGAGGCTCACTGTTCAGACTTACAACCCAATTTTTTTGTACAGTTCTGTACAACTTATTTATAGCACCTCAATGTTTTTTCTGTGTAGTATATCTTATTTATATAGTATAATTTTTGCTGGTTGAACTGTGCAATGCAGTAGGTTTATGTTCTGTTACACATTACAATAGCACATGCAAGAGTTGCACAAATAAAAAGAAAGTCATTAAGCTGAAGTGTCCTTTGACTTTTTGTTTTGAATATTGCAATGTACATACTATACACAATTGCTCATTTAGCTACCCCTTCACTTAAAAATCTAGTCACAAGAATGGAACTTGGTCATTAAATGAGTGTCCGTATCTAAAAAATTAGATTTCCATAAAGGTTTAGTCCCCCTGCCCTAAACTCCAATAGTGGGGACTGAACCCAGGTCCTTCACATTGAGCTAATTCCCAGCCCTCCTTTTGAGAAAGGAGCTCATTAAATTGTTGAACTGTCCAAGGTAATATGAAGCTGGCCATTTTCCTGCCTCAATCTCCAAAAGTGTAGGATTACAGATATGCACTACTGTACCCAGCAAAATTTTATAGCTTCTTTGAAATGATAAACTATCTACACTGGGCCCCAAACTCCATGAGGAAATACTGATAGATTAATAGTTCTCATGCCAAGGAGGAAAAAATGCTAAGACATAAACTACAGGATCCACTCAGTCTGTTATTCAGTATGATTGGGTGGGTCTGATAGTATATTTCCTACAAGTTTCCAGATGACTCTGGTTCACTTCAAGAAGCACCATGGTAGACCACTGTGTGGGTGCTCCCTTTAAATATCACACACAGAGGCCAGCGAGATGGCTCAGCAGTCTAAGGCGCCTGCTTAGGCAAGCTTTGGCAAAGCACAGGGACTGTGGTTCAATCCTGGGCACCACATGCTGTGCCAGCCCCACCCCCAGGGCAGGCTGAGCCGGCCATAATATAATAAATAAATAAATACTGAGTTTTAAAAAAAAATAAATAGCACATACACACTCCCATTGTGGAGTATCTGGTGACACAAGTAGGTCTTTGTTGTCTCTCTTGGTACCTACTTAAAGCCTCTTGACTAACTTAATCTGCATAGCTCCCAGGGATAAGTAACCTCTGCTACCTGAGGGTGATATAGTTCCTTCTTTCTCTCCCTCTTTACCTCCCTAGTCTCAATCTGTCTCTTTCGTACTCTCTCCCTCTTTTCCTCCCACACAAATGTCTAACACATACCATTCATATGTAATTATTAGTTAATTTTAATTCCTGTGTAAGCATGTAGGACAAGGCCTGAATACAAAGAACAGCATGATGTAAGCAAGGAGTTGGTTTTGTCATCCTTCTGCTTGGCTATTAGATGCAGATCTAAGAACAAGGCCATGCTGCCTCAAATGTGAAGGTGGGGTGGAAAGAATGAAGCAGGTCATCAGGTCAGATATAGCTCTCCAAGTACCATTTCTTCTAGAAGTTTCCCAACTGTAGCAATTATCCCCAAATCCCCTAAAATTAGTTACCTACTATCCAGGCAGTTCCCTGCCATCCAGGAATACTACCAATTGATCAGGTCAACAAGCTCCTTTCACTAGCCAGAGGGCACAGGGAACAAGTGGGTTCATAAATGTATGTCCCTTCTAACATTATGTTTCATGAGCTTATTAATGAAGACTCAGTACAAATTCTGTGCATATTCTGAAATCCATCAAATATAGTCATTATGAAAAACAGTATGGAGAGTCTTCAGAAAACCCCCAAAATTCAACTACCATATATGATCCAGCAATCCCAATTCTAGGTATATATCGTATCCAAAAGAATTGAAGTTGATACTGCATCAATGGATTAATCTTCACAGAGATTCAAGTCCTCAATGCACAAGTCTTTGGGAGACACTTTATATTTAAACAATAAGTATGTCAAAGAGACATCGACCCACCTATATTCATTGCAGCACTACTCATAATATCGAAAAATGGAATTAACTTAAATTCCATTCTATCAAAAGGAGAAATGAAATATATATATATATATATATATATATATATATATATATATATATTAGCATAACATTACTCAGCCGTAAAGAGAAATTGCCATTTGAAACAAAATGGATGACCCTGGATGACATTATGTTATGTGAAGTGAGCCAGGCAGAGAAAGACAGGCATGACATGGTCTCATGTGTGAAAGATGAAAATAATAGATCTTACAGAACTAGAGCTCAGAGTGGTGGTTTTGGGGGTGAATTGGGACATACTGGTCAAAAGATACAAAGTCTCAGTTAGACGAGAGTAATAAGTTTTTAAAATTTGAGCTAGGCATGGTGGTACATGCCTCTAATCCTGGCACTTCGAGGGCTGAGGCAGGAGGATTACTTCAAAGATCGAGACCAGCCTGGGCTACAAAGTGAGCTCAAGGCCAGGCTGAAGTACAAGTGAGACCCTGTCTCCAAAAGACACAAATAAATAAATAAATAAATAAATAAGATTTATTGCATGGGCTATTATTATTCATTATTAATATAATTAATCATGTATATTTCACAGTTGCTGAAAGAACAAATTTTAAATATCTTCACTTTAAAAAAATGGAAAGTGATGGATATGTTACTTACCTTATAATAATGTCACTATATGTATTTATATCTCACATTGTACTACATAAAAATATGCAACCATAATGTATTCATTAAACATAAAAATTTATAAATTTTTAAAAATCCATGTAAATACTGGCCAAACCCTTTCCTCCAATGTCCCTTCTCAATCACACATGATATATCTAGTTCTTTGGTTCTAAGCCACTTTTGATACAAAATGGTCCCAAATTTAATTTCCACTGAGAGTTTGGATGGTGCTCATTCCAGCAATGAAATGGGCAGTTCATTCCATAGTAAAGGAGACCAGTCACTAAGGCCAAAATATGGTACCTACTTTTATGAGCTGACAGAATGAACATAATTTGCTTTGCTAAAGAGTATTGAGGTAATTTGTGAAGATTTGGTCTCATTAAAATAGTTTGAGAGGCTAGCTCAGGGGCACAAACGCCTGCCTGACAAGAGCAAGGTCCTGAGTTCAATCCCTGGTTCTGAAAAAAAAAAAAAAAAAAAGATTGAAATATGATCAAAAAGGGAGAAAACATCTAAGTTAATGGTTATTGTCTTCTCTTATATTCTGAGGAGGTGGCCTCAGAACTGTATTCCTATCACTCCTGTTTTATAGAAAGGAGCCTTGAGGCTTACATCAACTTCTCTAGGATTATACAGCCATAATCAAATCCACCGTGTCCCCCTATCCACTTATCCACAGGGAGTCCCCTCCCTCTAAACTGTCTAGAAAAAGCAGAAGGACTCAGAGGCTCAAGATGGCTCAAAAAATAAAACATTAAATAAAAGAGGCACAATCACCCCTGAAGAGAGGAGAAAGAAAGACAATTAGCACACAGTGGATCAGAGCAAAGAAAGGCCAACATGCTTTTGATAATTGAGACATGGCTCACAGGCTAGACAGACTTCCCTTTCTCTAGTCGAATGTTACAATTCTCAGGAAGGCCAGATCCCCCAGGAGGATTAAATAGATCCAAAAACAAAAGAACCTGAGACAGACACTATCAAAACCCATTAGGCACTCCCCAGGGAGAATCTGGACAGGCTGTCCCAATTCTTAGGAAGAGAGATGCCTCAGAACTTTTAATTTCAGGAAAATTTCAATTTCAGGAAAGCCAAAGTCATGAAGGGAAAACCCAACAGATTTGACCATAATGAGATCCAAAGGTCAATGAACACAGACAAGGAAAGATAAAAGATTAATGTTACTATAACTACAAATATCCTCGATCTTCTCCACTAAAAATGATGAAGGACAAACAACCTACCAGACAAAAAATGCGCAGGAAAAGAAATGAGGAGTCAAGGAACAGAAAAAACACTCCAAAAGTGCACAGAAAATTCGCAGTCCTTACCTACCATCAGGAAAGAAGCAATTCAAAATGAAGTTATACTGCCAATCATATCGCTGGAAAAAAAAAAGTTTAAAATGAGTATCTCAGAATCCCCCAGGACTGGTGAGGGCTTAGGGAAATAGGCAAGGTTCTGTGTCGCTTGGGAGTGGAGGAATGCTTAGAATATGATTCAGCTATGTCCAGTAAAAACAGGCATGTCCCTGACCTCTTGCTTTGTGAAGCCATATAGTAAGGTATTTTATGTGGTGGAAGGAAAAAAAAACTTGGCATTCGTTAATAGGGAAAGCAATTAAATAGATGCTGGGAATCCATATGAATACTGTGCAGTTATTAAAAAGAACAAAAGCAACACTATTTGGGAGGTAGAAGGCAGTGACTGCACTTTGGACTCAGAAACCAGATTACCCAAGTTCAAATCACTGCTCCCACAGTCACTAGTTATGTGACCAGAGCAAATCAATCACTTATCAGTTCCTTGTCTACTTAGTGGGGATAACAGAGCCTACTTCATGTCATGGTTTCAGGGTGAGATGAAGCAAAGGGCCTGACTTCCAGCAAGAGATGGAATGATGACCCTAATACTCTGCTGCAGGGGACAAGAACAGCACAAACTGAACAGCATACATATACCTATGTGGGCTTTGTACAGAGTGCTGTGTGTGTATCTACAACAGTGAGAGGAAAGTCGAAAATTTTAACTTTTTCCTTCCATATCTCTGTGTTGTTTGGACCCTTGCAAAGAATATGTATCACTTCTGTTATTTAGAAAAACAACTCAAGGCAGACACAGTGTGCATGCCTGTGCTCCTAGCTATTGGGGAAGGTAAGGCAGGAGGGTAGCCTGAGGCCAGGAGTTCTAGGCTAGCCTAAACAGCTGAATTGAGTAAGACGCCCATCTCAAAAAAAAATTAAAAAAAAAAAAAAATATATATATATATATATATATCAGTCCAGTAATGTCTAGTAATTCTTTTAAATATTTGGATAGTCTGGCAAGTATGGCGGAAGGGCCACATGCTCCCAGAATGTGTATTAGGGTACACATGCATGTACCACCACATAGACATTATTTAGTGGTAATACACAGAAAATTTATGGAGAAACAGAATGTGAAATATTGGCTATAATCTGGTGACCTGAAAGACAAACTCTAGCTCTCACACAAACTTCCAGTGGCTTCCCCCGGTTCTTTATGGGGATAAAGTCCAAACCTACATCCACGAGTCCTAACTTTCCATACTAACCCAGCCTCAAAGTCTTCACTACAGCCACATCGAGTAACTTCTGACCCTCAGAAAGCTCTGTTCAAACTGCAGCTTCTGCCCAAAGTGCCATTTCTTTCTATGATCTTTTTTTTCTTTTTTTCTTTTTTTTTTTTTTTTGTGGGGGGTTGTTTGTTTGTTTTTGAGACAGGGTCTCAGTTTGTAGTGGCCTTGAACTCACTTTGTAGCCCAGGTTGGCCTCAGAATGAGGTGATCCTCTTGCCTTGGCCTCCTGAGCTCTGGGATGGCAGGCATGCATGTACCACCACACAATGGCCCCAGCTTCTGCCCTGAACTCTTTATCCTCATTCTCAGCTAATTCCTTAGTGTAGTTAAAATACCTGCCCCCTTACAGGTTCACTGAATGCCTCAAAGGTCAAGTCTCTCACCTCCCCAACCCTTGTTCCAGCCTAGGTAAAGAACCCAGGGTCTGGCATACGCTAGGCAAGTGCTCTTTTCAGCTATCAGCTCACTTTCTAAATCCTCCCATACCAACCCCAAGAATAATCCTTAATCTAATTATAACCCACTTATAACTGTCAGTTTATTTTCTGCCTCCCCAACTAGAAAGCAAA
>PVKN010040704.1:0-10674 GCA_004027915.1 Capromys pilorides
GAATTATGCAACATTTCTAAAATTCTTTCACTTTTAATTTAGTGTCATTGTGAATAATAATCTACCCAAACCAGTTTATTTAGGGGAAAAGAGTGACAAACATAGCCATTTCAGAGAACTATAGACATCAAGCAGATGTTTAGAGATGAGAAGGAACATAGTCCCCCATCCACAGTACTTTTGGTGGTTCCCAGAAGACACTGACAGAAAGATGACTGTAAAGTCTCTTGGCATTTTGAACCCTTTTAGGTTAGTCCATCAGTTTATACAAACTATCTTCTTTCGTGTCCCAATATAAGACCTTAAGCTCCAGTAGTGAATGTTTTTTACTGTTTCACATACCTGCACTCTTTCTGTGTGGGTATATTGGGATCTTCCCTCTTGGAACACCCTTTTTCCCTCTATCTGCCCATGCAGACCCTACATGTTTCACTTTAGTTCTGTGGTGCATGAACCTCCTTTTTGAGAAAGCTATTCTGGATCTTTATTGTGGATTCATGAGAAGTGTTTCCATGGGAACTTAATTCACTTTAGAAATATTAAACTTCTCATGTTTTAATAATTATTGGAGTAAGGAAATATAAGAAGAGAAGAAGAAACAAAGTCTTAACACAAAAAACTGCTTTATGTAGTTGCATTATCTCTGCTTTCACTTATGATTTAGTTGAGAAAACTATATATAACATGATACAATATCTGAAAACAGATAAATGATAACATCTGGTATTAACCTGCTGTGCGTCTTGTGTCTTTTATTCTTATAATCTGCAGTGTCTTCTTTACTTTTCATCTGAAAGTGTGTAAGACCCTAACTGGCAGACTAAGAGACTTCTTTCCTCCTCAGAATTTCTTAAAAATGTTATTGCAAATGAATACTTCTATTTTCCCTACCAGATTTTGAGCTCCTTGAGAGCAGGATTGTGTCTTCCTCATCATTTTAACTTCAATGTTAAGCAAAATGCTGGAAACATATAGGCACTTAGCAGATATTTGGCAAAGAAGGAAATGAATAGGTTAGTAACAAAGTGAAGAAGGATAAGATAAATATTTTGGTAAGATTAATGTAGAATGGTAAGTCTTTATGGATAGCAGGAAGTGAGCTGGACTTTTATGGTAGATAGGATTTGAATGGAAGATGCAAATTGCTAGTTAACATTTATTTTGCATGTATGTTTTGCCAGGCATTGTTCTACTTGACTTTCTGTATATGGAATTATTTGGTCTTCCCTTAAATCCTATGAAGTGGTTACTATGATGATACTATTTCATAGATGGGGAAACTGAAACACCAGGCAGGTAGAGCAGCTCATCTGGGGCTACACAGTTAGTAAGTGTATAAACCCAGATAGTCTTCATGTTCTTATAAATGCTACGCTGCCTGAAGAAGAGGCAATATCAATAAGAACATGAAATCAGGCATACTGTTTCTGGTTTGGGGACCAATGACAGGTCAGAAGGTGTAGAGGTCCCAAAAGGTAGGGTAGAATTAGGTTAAGTAAAGGTGAATTCTGATAACAGAAGTTCAGGCTTTGTTTTCCAGGAATGTTGGAATGGATACACTGGACAATAAAAAGACATTTAGGGATCCTCATCTTTGGGGTGAAGCTAAAAGCATGAGAACAGCTGGCTCATAGAAAGGAGGGGGTACGACTATAGTAAAGCAGAGTCAAACTGGCCTGGAATGCTCTGTGGTTAGGGCCAGCCAAAGAAGACAAGGATTAGTGAAGGAGATACAGTATATGGGCAGAGAGGGAGAAGGAGTTAACATCACTACAGTAAAAGGAGAGCAGGGTTTCAAAAAGAGAAGGTGGCTAATAGAGTTACATGAAAGAGGGAAACAGAAGTAAATAATGGCTTGGGAAAGAGACCAGCAGGACTCTTGGGGGAAGGAAGGCAAGAACAAGGTTAAGAAAAAGTGGAAGGGGACAAAACAGACAGTGAAGAGAAAAGAAAATTGATAGATAAGGTAAAGAAAATTAGGAACTTTCAAAATCTCTGTTTCTGTCTCTCTCTCCATATGTGTGTGTGTGTGTGTGTGTGTGTGTGTGTGTATATATGTGTGTGTATGTATATTTTTTTTTTTTTTTTTGAGACAGAGTCTTACTATGCATTGCAGGCTAGCCTTGAACTTACTGTGTACCCCAGGATGACCTCAAATTCGTAGCCATCCTCTTGCCTCAGCTTCCTGAGTGTTGGGATTACAGGTGTGCACCATCACACCCTGCCCACTATGGCATTTTGAACATGGATAGTATGTGGTAAATGTTTGCAAATGAAATGAATTGATGTTTGATATGTGGAAGGAGCCAAGTGCTGGACATGTGTGTGTGTCTGTATAAATGAGTGTGTACATAACACTGGAGGGCTGGAGAAGAGAGGGGGCTAATGGGAAAGAAAGGAGGAGGAAGATAGGGGATGATACCAATAAGGGTGGACAATTTTCTCAAGGAGCTGATAGTGTTAGAGGAGGAAACCAAATCTTTAAAAACATGGAGAGATAGCAAAAAGATTTGTAAGGACAGAGATATACTGTAATGAAGAAATGGTAGGCAAATCATTCATTACAAGAAACCTAGGGTGAAAAACAGACTTATAGCTTTGTTAACTCTGTGTGTGTGTGTGTGTGTGTGTGTGTATGTGTGTGTGTGTGCGCATGCGTGTGTATTTAATTCTGTGAGTGCACAGTGTCAGCGAGGCTGAAGGGACACCATGTACCCTGTCTTTGAGGGCTTAGTCCATGTGTACTATCAGTTCATGCGCCCTCACAAAGGCACAGCGTGGTTGGGCGTGGCCTCAGCTAATGGCTGAGATAACAGGGTCGAATGGTTCAAGCCAGCC
Source organism: Capromys pilorides (assembly GCA_004027915.1). Lineage (NCBI taxonomy): Eukaryota > Metazoa > Chordata > Mammalia > Rodentia > Capromyidae > Capromys > Capromys pilorides. The sequence goes on from PVKN010040704.1 coordinate 2,839, forward strand.
CTGCCCAACGTCAAGGACCATTTCCAGTCAATGATGTTAATCTCAGCATCTCCGTGTGAGTTTTGGAACAAGGATGTGACTGACCTTGGCTTTGGGGAGACCAAGCCTTTTATTTTTTTCAAACTCAAAAGCTAAAGTTAAGGATTTCTCAGGTAAGGAAATGTGATTAGGAATTTTGTGAAATAAATTTTCTAGGCCTCAATTTCTTCATTGTTATTTGAAGGGGTTGAACTAGAGCACATCTCCAGTTATACATTTTGACTTAAAAATGTTTCTAAAGTGGAAATTAAAATTGTCAGCTTTTATCAGCCCTAATTAAGCAACTCAGCCACTCTACTACTTTGTGGATACTCTTATGGTCTAATAGATCAAAGGCCAAAAATTACAAGCCAGACATCTCTGAAATTTCTTGGAGGATTTATGATCAGGAACATAGATGCTGATGTGCTTAGAAATTACTCTAGGACTTGGTGGGGTTGGATATTGCCTTTCTCTACATAATGTTAAGGCTCAAAACAATCATTCTTTCCAAACTTCCAGGCTATGACACTTACTAAAAAATACTGCATATACTGAAGTGGTCATGAGCAGATAGGTAAAAAGTGTAAGATTTAGGAAAAATAGCACAGATCGGAAGCATGCATCATTATTTTGAATGAGAGCTCAGAGCGGATGGTGACTTGGGTAGAAAATACAATTCTCAAGTTTTGTTGCTAGAATAGAATATATATATTAGAAAATAATATATTAATAGAAAGCTCCACATATATCTGTGAGTTTTCTTTTGACTTGCTAATTGAATTATTGTCATGATATTTATGTTGAAAGCTATAAAGCTCTGTTACTCTTTGGGTGACAGGCAACTTTAAGGGTAATAAATTTGAGTTTTAGGAATGTCTCAGTGATTTTTGTATGAATCCCATTTCATTTAAGTCAAGATATGATGCCATGTGCCTTTTTAGATTGTTCTTCCAGCACTAGGAGACGGGAGGAAAATTGCCAACTGTGAATGCAGGAGTGGGGGACAATGCATGCAACATATGCATCTGCGTTTTTTGGAGTTTCAGTTCTATGGTGTTCAGATCCCTCATTGATGAGTAGTGTCAGGTAGAAAAGAATTACAGAGTAAGCATTGGCTTTTCAGTGGTTTTAATATTAATTTTAATCCTAATACAGATGACTTTCTATAGATATTTATATTTCAAATTAGCTTCCTTAAACTCCAACCCTAATTCCTTCTGGGTCTTTCCTCCAGGAAGCTGTATCTCAGTCCCTAGCCCAATGTCTTAAATTGAATCCAACAGCTTCTTTTTCAGATCTTTTCTTTTCATTTACCGAACTTCGTGGATGATGAGTTCCTCTTGCCTTCCTCTAGTGCACAGGCTCCATGTGGGTTTCTGTTTCCACAACTTTTCAGGAGGTATTCATTGGCTGATTGGATAATTTCTCTCCCTCAAAATTAATGCTTTAAGTTTCAAGGCTAAGATGACATTTTTTTACTGACAGATTTGACTTTTAAGTTATTGACTGATGGTTGCATGTAGCACAATAACATTTTAAAAGAACAAAGTCAAGTGTCCTCTGGACTATCATGTCTGCCTGTGTAGTAACACAGATCAGGTTAAAGGTGAGGCTTAGACTAGTGTTGGCTGAAAGAAACTTGTTTAGTAAATTTATTAATACAGCTTCTATTTTAATTTTCACTTAAAAATTTTTATTACCACCTATAATAACTTTTCCTTACATAAGTTAAGGATTTTAACAATCGTAGGTTCTGTTGATAAGATTTAATGTGCTCTGTAGAGCTGATAGTTCCGTAGCCTAAAGAATCAGTTGTCCTGTTTCATTCAACAGAAGTCATGCTTCTGTCTGTGGTAACTTCTGCCACATTCTTCTTTCTGGCTCTGGTAACTTCCCTCTGTCTTCTCCCGTTGAGATCTAAGGGTGGTCATAACTCTGTGGCTACAAACCACAGGTGGTTTTTCTCTTGTGGTTCTGTTATATTTTTACACTTTTGCCAACAACCCTTCATAAATAACCCTCCTACTGTTGTCCAATTTTGAGTATACAATGTGCTTTGTGTTAGAATTCTCAGTGAGACAACATAGACACCTGTTTATCACACTTACTCAAAGCCTTTTAAAAACAATCCTTGAACTTTATTTAAATCACTAATCCTTGTGAAAATGAGGAGTTTCATGATAGCAGTCCATAGAAAATGAGAAGAAATGACCATGGGCTTATTTTGAAACTAACCTGCATATGTTCCCTTCATTTTAACACAAATTTCAGAGATTCTAGCTTTGTTTTTGTCTTCTTAGTTGCTCAAAGAGGATGGTAAAAGGTGCTCCAATCTGGTGAAGGTTTTATTCTTCTCCTTCTGACATTTAATGAAGCCAGTGACAGTGGCTGGAGTTACCATGGGCACAGACTGTTGATCTGAATTCCTTTCCTCCTGAAGAGTACAAGTTGTCTGACTGGTTCCAGAGCCAACACTGAGTTGGCTCGTGGGGCTGTCTACCACTCATGGAGCCTGAAAAGGTGCAAGTGGTCAGAAGGCCATGGGTACTGGAGGGCCAAGCAGGAACTGTATTCAGAGAAAAGTTCCAGTAGCATAGCCAGCTCTGTGGTGCGGAGGGAGGTGCTCTGTGTCGGGTCAGCCGGCTCACAGACATCACAGGGCAGGATGGTTGAAAGTCGAAAGCTTTCATTTTCGTTGGTTGCTGCTTATTCTGTTAGTGTCTGTTCTCTCAGCATTTTAAGAAGGAAATAATGTGATTAGGATCCTGTAACCTAGTTTTGTCATCTGCAAAGAAACTCTGACAGTGACATGAATAAATGGAAGCCCATGAAGTTGTTAAAGACTGGGGAGGAAAATCATGTTGCTAATTAAACATATATCATATCTTCTTATTTCTTCTTTAGTTTCCCAACATAAACTTCAGTCTTTTTTTAAAAAAAAATGTTTAATTGCTTAGTTGCTTTAATGTGTACATGATATTCATTCTCAAAATTTATACTGTCTATGATGTACCAAAACACTGTAGCAGTTTGCCTTAAATGTTAAGAAAATCCATATAAAAGGATGAGTTATACAGTCTCTGCTGAAACTTGTCTTGAATGCTTCTTATTCCTCTCTGTGTGTCAGCCTCTGCACGCCATTCATTTCTCTATGATTCTTTTGATACAGAAAGAAAAGATAGAATAGTATAAATTTAAATACAATAAGTAAATATACTTTACAAAAGCTCTAAAGTTAGCTATTTAACCAGGACAGTTGGTCTGAAAAGTGACTTTATATACTGACTAATGTCTCTTTTGTACACTTGGCTACACTGGAATGGAAGAGCTGTAGTATAGTTAGTGTTTATGTACTGGAAATAATTTCTAAGAGGCATTTCATGTGACTATTTCTAAAAGGCATTTCAGTAGCCTATACCTAGAACCCATCTATGACCTTCAGGAAGTCTATCAAGTTGTAAGCAAAATGTTGTGTATATAGTAGTCTACTCTTATCAATGAGGAATGTGTTCTAAGATACCTTCCCTAGTAGATGCTGGGAGACTACTAGTCTGCTAGTAGTCCTAGTAGACTTTGGAGCATACTACACCCTGTAAATTAAGCACCTATCACTCAGTGTTGCTGTAAGTTTTGCAATTTGAGGTACAACAGGAAAACTAGCACAAGTGTCTTTTTCCATCTTTGCAATGTCATGATAGAGGATTCCTTCTTACTATATAGCTTAGCAACTTCAGCATGATTTTTTTCTGTTTATTAAATAGAGAACTTTCATCTGTTGTTAATAGAAAGCACTCTACGGTTTCTCTTTGGCATACACAGAGAAGTTGCCAGCATCTTTGCTCTTGCATTTTGGGGCCATAATTAGGTAAACAAAGGTTAGTTGAACATAAGCAGTAAGATACTTACATAGTTGATCTGATAACACAGGGAACAGCGAAGTGACTACCAAGAGGGTAGCTTATGTACTGTGGCTGTGCTGGAAAAAGGAATGATTCGTATACTTAGTAGGATAATGAGAGACTTCATCATGCTACTCACCATTTAAAATTTATGAATTATTTATTTTTTAGAAATTTTCATTTCCTAGTTTTGGACTGTGGTTGGATGCCAGTAACTAAAACTAAAGAAAGCAAAATTGTGGCTAAGGAGGAACTACTATGTGTGTTACACATGAAGAATCTTGGCAATGTACATTCTTTAAATCTGATTATAATGTGAGTTCAATCTGAATGAATGAACAAAGTTGTTTTTCTATTCACTCATGATTGAAGATATTACTCGCATATGCTTAAATAAACTACATCTGGGTTCTTTACTCTTTTTGGTTCGTTTTTCAATGGCTTCTTCTCAGGACTAGCCAGAGAGAAACGGGGGCGGGGGTGGTCAGTGGCTTCTTCTGTAAAATAAGAGATTGGCTTAGCTCATCTCTAAGTTTCCTTCTAGATAACTTCTATTTTGTACTATGAGACTCCTTTAAAAATAAAGAGAAAATAAAATTGATGTTGGTCCAGTCCACTTTCCATTCCATCTCCTTTTCTACTCACTGGTATTATTCCTTACTCTCATTAGAGATTCTGAGTGATACCCTCTCTTAAGGCCAGCTCTCAGTAGATCTAGAAACAATCACTGAAATTGTGTTGAAATTTTGATGCAACATGTTAAAAAGAGAAAAAAAAATAGTAGATTAGAATCTGTCATCAGGCATAAACTCAAGTCTGTAGGGTAACATATCTATCCTGAAACCTTGATCAACTCCCTGACTTCATTTGTGTCACTGCTCTTTCTGAAAAACAGGCTTAAGGATGACAGTCTTGTCTCTTATTTCGTGGTTTCATATGGATCATGAATGAAGTAAATAGGGGAAAATGCTTTACAGCTCTAAGAATGTAGACCATAGTTACTAATTTAAACCAATGTGTTTCCTACATTGCATTTTGGGCTTCATCTTTGGAAATCCAAGCATGAACTGAACTGATGGGGAACATGCTTTTAAGGTTACAGTTTTTTGATACTAGTAACCACGTCTTTGAGGTGACATGCCACCTGTGAAGAGGGCTGACCTGGTTACTAAGTAAGAAACTGACCCATTTGAAGCAGGTGAAATGGAAAGGGCATATTTTGGTAACCAAGCCTCCCACCCACTGCCCCATGGAAGCTAGCAACTTTCAATCTCTTCCAGAAGTTGGGTACATCACAAGTTTCATAGACAATTTCTGTGAAGTCTGCTAGCTCTCATTACCTCACTCATAAGGAGATAAGCACCTTCTCATCTCTGATCTTACTCTTTATGTTGCCTATTGTCAAGCAAGACCGTGAGGGAAAGAGGTTTGAGGTTACTGCTTCCTGTCTCCACACCTTGAGCTGGCTTTGCTGCTAGGAAAGGCTTCATTTTAAAAGCAAAGCACTAAATTCATCATGAAAACAACTTGTCAATTCAGTTAGAGAAATGTCAGTCAAGTCAATCTTTTGATACTATAAGCAAATATAATTCACAGGTCAACACTGATTTTTTTTTTAACCTATTAAAGTTTGACCAAGGTAGCCGGGCATGGTGGTGCATGTCTGTAATCCCAGCACTTTGGAGGCTGAGGCAGGTGGATTCGTGTGAGTTTGAGACCAGCCTGGGCTGCAAAAGTGAGCTCAAGGCCAGCCTGAACTGCATAGCAAGACCCTGTTTCAAAAATACAAGAAAGGAAGAAAGAAAGAAAGAAAGAAAGAAAGAAAGAAAGAAAGAAAGATAAGAAAGAAAGAAAGTTTGACCAAGGTTTTCACAGAGAGCAAACTGGTCAAGCAATGGTCGTGACTCATCCACATGGCTGACACTGACAAAAGTTCTATAAAATGCTGTACAAGGTTTCAAGGCAAATCTTGAGGGGATTTGACTGACCTTGTCAGACACAAAAGTTACATGTTTTGTTATATAGGTCTTGCTTTAACTTGGCCTTAACCACCCAGCAGAAAAATTTAACCACAAGGCATAAAAAGTTAAGCCAGATTAGTATGTTGAGTAGTAAAAGGCTCAAGTCAATAGCTTCTGACATTACCTGTTCTGCTGATAACTCACTACTATTTTGGAATATTGTACTATATATACTACTATTTTCTCTTAGTTCAATTCGAAGAAATATTTGTTCTAATAGTCTTTAGAAAACTTATGTCTGCATCTTGTACTTTGAGCAACTACTATAAAGACAACAATATGCATTGTATTGGTTATTGTGGCTGTCCAACTGACATATTCTGAAACTGTCTCATTGTTATTTCTTTCTTGTTAAAGTTAATAAAATAAAAGAAAAAAATAATAAAGTTTGACCAAGGTAAACTTTGTCTAAGCACTCACAAAGGGAAAACAGCACAATTACAGAGGAAGGACTGGGTGTGCCAGTACTAACATAGCCTAAGAACGATGCTTTTATATATTTATTTTCAGTTTTAAAATTAAATTCATTTGTAAAATTTAGATATACATAATTTCCACAGTCATCAATTTGTATCTGTACATGGCATATTTTGATTCTTTTTTCCTCAGTTACCCCACCCCCTTCAACTCCTCTTTTCCTGATTTACAAAGTTTTGCTTTTGTTTTATCCTTCTGTTCTCATTTTTTCTTTTCTCTTTCTTCTTTTTCCCTCCTCTAGTTCTTTTATTCCCTTTGAATAATTCTTCATATTTTATAGTATCTATTATATATTCTAGGTCTTATTTATACCTTCAGCTTCTTACACCAGGAAGGCACTGATATTTGCACATGTGTGTCAAATTTATTATGTTCTTGAGTTATAGCCATTTACCTAGAAATGTTTTAAAGAAGGAGTCTTTTTTATATACAAGTGTGTACATGCATGTGTGTATTTTATCTGAGAATGTTTTATCCTACATTTGCTAGGTCCCACGTACATGGAGTGGTTAGACAAGGTAGACCTAACCTTTAATGACTTCTTTTTGCTTTTGCAAAAAAAAAAAAAATTATTAACACCTATTAATTGCATGAAATAGTGTGTCTAACTGTGACAATTCCACACACACATACATACAGACAGACACATGTACATACATACATACAGTACGTATGCAAATATCAATATACATGCAGTATGTTGTGCTTTGATCGTTATCTGTCCTCTCTGATTGTCCCTAATATACTTCTTTTTGTTTTATTTTATTTATTTGTTTGCTTGTTTGTTTGTTTGTTTCTTTATTTACTTATTTTATGGCTGGCTCAGCCTGCCCTGGTGGTGGGGCTGGCGCAGCGTGTGGTGCCGGGGATCAAACTGCAGTCCCTGAAGTTGCCTGAGCTTTCCTAAGCAGGTGCTTTAGACCACTGAACCATCTCACTGACCCTTATTATACTTCTAATTGATTGAGGTTTGGTGTTTATTATTTTTTATATATGAGAGAAAACTTGCTATATTTATTTTTTTTTCTGCATCTGGTTTATTTCACTTAACATAATAACCTCCAGTTTCATCTATTTTTCTGCAAAGGACAGGATGCCATTCTTCTTTGTGGCTGTATATTACTCCATTATATATCATTATATGTACCATCCATTCGTTGGTAGACACCTAGACTGATTTTATCACTTGGCTATTGTGATTAGTGCCACAATAATAAAAGGTTTTCTAGTTTCTCTTATATATGTTGATTTTTTTTTTTCTCTTTTGTAGGATAGTTGGATCATATGGTAATTCTATTTCCTGGGGAACTTCCTATTGATTCACATAGTTACTGTTCTTATTTAAATTCTTACCAAGAATGTATATAAGTTCCTTTTCCTCCACATCCTCAGTAGCATTTGTTATTTTTTGTTTAGCT
>PVKN010040705.1:0-10674 GCA_004027915.1 Capromys pilorides
TAAACTTCCATGTAAAAATGTGCAATTGGTTTTTTTTTTTTTATCATCACATTCTATAGGGATTTATTAGAATATCAATGATTGATGGAAAATATCATCATTTGGTATTTTCTAAATATTGCTGTCATTCAATTCTAACTTCATTTACACAGTAATTGTATTGCTCTTAGAGGGGCATCTACTTATTTTCATGGGAGAAAATGAGTAGATTGAGAGACCATGCAAAGGGGACTTGGCAACGAAGTTGACTGTCACATTCCTAATAGGGCCCCTCTCAATTCCATTTTACCTGGCTTGGACTCATGATGTTTTCAGCCATCAGGGGACGGATTCTTCCAAAGGACATTCATCCTGGAACCTTCTGAGCACATTTGTGACCTATTTCCAGAAACGTCCACTGAGACCATAAAGAAAACAAGGGAAACTCTGTAAATCAGGAGTGAAGCCCTTAATGGAAACACTTCTCAGGCGAGGTGAGATTACTTTGGGTTTCAGGATACCAGCTGAGTTCACCCTTGATCATAGAGGTTTGTTTTTCTCTTCACTTTCAGTCCGAACATGAGCCAATCAGCGATGAAGGCGGAGCTCTGTGAACTATCCAATCAGGAGGGCCAAAGGAGGAGGGCACTTCCTGTGTTATGGCGCCGCAGTGAGAACTGTGAGTGCTGACAGCTCTCAGATGATTAGACCGTCTTGTTCTGCTGCGAGCTCCATTCGAAGGATCCTGGGAGACCCTCAAGCCACACAATGGTGACGTTGTGGGACAGGACCTGGGGATGGGGTGGAATAGGGTACGTTCTGGACAGAAATGGTCAGAAACAGCTGTGACAATATGCACAGCCTCTGTGCTTCACTCCGGACACGAGGTCTACTTGTCTTTGGTGCTGCATCCTCATCTGTAACATTTTTCCCCTTTTCTCAGGCAGGGACAGTTCTGGATCCCCAGCATACGGACACCTTACTGTGACACTGCTATTCTTTTGTATTTCCTGGCTATATTTCAGGCTGGTCCCGCGCTCACTATGTAGCTTAGTCAGGCCTTAAACTCATAGCAGTCGTCCTTCCTCATCCTCCTTATTGGTGCACTTACAGACTCCAGCACCCCAGGCCAACAACCCAGCATGCGTTCTTGATCGTCCCCAGGCACAGCTGTATCTCCACCGGTCTGCAGAGAATAGGAACTTGAGGAAACCTGGGTTCCATACTCAGCAATGAAAACAATCAGTGTTGTAATTTTGTACATTAGACCTCTACTTGCAGTTGTCGTTAATGCATGAATAAAACTCGTGGTCTCACAACATTGAGGAATGAGGTCGCGAACAACACAACAAAAGATGTTAAGAAAGATTTTATTTGAAATAATAATAGCTCCCTGTTTTTGTAACTATCCCCAGTAAGTGGCCCTGTGGCTGTGCAATCCAGAGCTAATTATAGGTGGGCAGAATATAGTAAATACTCAGTTGTTTTCTGTGATAAAATCACAGGTTCCTCTGTGGACAGAAAACAGCAGCTTTAACATCAGGCTTTCTAACCCACTTCCTCAACATGTGCTGTTAAGAACAAATGATGATTTTAGTGAAACATTAGTGCTTATTTTGATTGCCTGGAGACTCTGGAACTTAGAAATTTGTTGCAACTTGTGTTAGTGTGGAGGGCCTACAACATTTTTTTGGGCAGGAATTTCACTCATGATCCAACAATCTAGGTAACTGTTCTCGTTTTAATTAGTCTCCAAATGTGTAATTTCCTTCTATTTCAAGCCCTTCCCTATGCACTAATAAGACAAATTATTCTCCACATTTAGACATTTAGGCTTTCTATAGAGTTTAGGATACTGACAGAATGAGAAGATGATAGGTTAAAGGTCTCAGGCCTGAAGAAAGGAGGAGAATTTAGAAACAGGTATTTCTTCTGTGGCTACTGATCTGCTCACCTACTCTTTTTTGAGGCAAAATTAGAAATTAGAAAACATCACATACTTTTAGATTTAAAAGACGTTACGACTGGTGTAGAGTGAGAGTTTCCTCTTGGATACAAAAGAATTCAAGATGTGTTTGATCCTTTTTGTGGAACAGGGAGTGAACACAGGATTTTTACAGTAACATACATTTCCCCAAGTTTCTCCTTTTTTTCTTTTTGTTCCCAGATCTTGTTAGTTGTTCGGGATTGGGAGAAATTTGACAGTTTTCAACTCTTTGACTGTTGGGAACACAGACATGTGCCATTTTACTAGCTTAAGATTGGGATTCTTCAATAACCATGCTTTACCAATATTTCAGTGCTTAGGAAACATAAATATCACTGAGGCATGGCAGTGCATACCTTTAATGCCAGCCACTTGGGAGACTGAGATAGAATTTAAAATCTTCAAGGTCAAGATGGGTAACTGAGCAAGATCCTTTTTCAATATGAAATATTTTACGGTGCACTTCACTTCTAAAGTAACTTATCTTATGTGCATGAAGCCCTGAATTAAATCGGTACTCATGAAGAGAAAATAAAAGATATTTAGTGTCAATCTTACATTTAATTTTGACATTTACTCATTTTTCACATTAGTGGTACGTGGAACAAAAGATCCTCATGATGGTGCATGGCAGTAATGAGTCACTGCATGGTCAGAAGCAGGACACCATGGGTGAATAGCCAATGATGTACTGTGTAGTCTGCAACACTGGTACATAATAAAGTATGTAAAAAGGAAAGCACCCATCACCTTACATGCATACTGTGAAAAAGTTAGTAGGTGTCTGTAGCAATGAGCATAACCTCATGGCCATATATCTGATTGTGTAGAGTTTGCTCTAGCTATTTTAAGAATACCCTCTGAGGAACACAGGTTTAGGGGGAGACCCAGAAAAGTTGTAGAGTTGTGATGTGCTTAGCGTGAACCCTGGTGAGTTGCCAGATTAGGGTCTTATGTGGGATAAAGGGTGGGCGGTGTAAATTATCTCACACAAGAAGAGATGAATAACAGTGATTTTATTCACAACACTTCTAGCAGATGTGTACTGTAGGTTCTTTCTGTGCCTATAACAAGCTTTTCAGCTCTGGAGACAGGAACTAAGGCTCTAATAATTCCCTTGAATTCTGACACAATCTCAGGCTAATGTCTGAATTTGTAGCTGTGCTTGTGCAGTTCCACTAGAACTCTTATGTCTTAAGAAGTTAAATTTGTGGGGCCAGCAAGATGGTTCAGTGGTCTAAAGCTCCTGCTTAGGAAAGCTTGGGCACCGCAACGAACGCGGTTGGATCCCCAACACGACATGCTGCACCAGCCCCACCCCCAGAGTGGGCTGAGCCAGCCATAATACAAAAAAAAAAGAAGTTAAATTTGTGCTCAGATCTGATCTTTTACCTAGTGTGGCCAAAGAGACATTCTTAGAATGTACTCCCCTGTTCCTTTGTTGTAGTTTTTCAAATTAATCGTAGGACCCAGGACAACAGTTAACTATTTCAGTGAAGGTGGAAGAACAGGTGTGGACCTCAAATATTCTATCTGGAGACTTCAAAATCTTTATGCATCTAATTTTTTTTTTTCGGTACCAGGGGTTGAACTCAGGACCTTGCACTTGCCAGGCAAGTGTTTATTCTACTGAGCTATCTCCCCAGCCCTCATGCATCTAAATGCTAACCTACTCTAAAGTTATGCTTAGAACATGATTTAAGGGTGTTTGAAGAAGACTTTGTTTTATACAAGTTTAATTAGCTCTTTGTCTTTGATTAATTTTTGTTCATTTCCTTTTCTCTTTTCACAGATCAAGTGGGGAAACAATTTTTCTAACCACTGGATAATTATGAACAAAATTGCATTTATAATTTTATTTTTTAAACATTTCTTTGTCTTTCTTTGTGTCAGTTATATACTATCCAGATGCTCCCAGAGTTACCTAGCCTCTGAGCGTAATATTTGCATACAGAATCCTAAATTTTCACTAGAGAGATCTCATGATCTCAAGCATCTTAGAAATTCTTGAGTCACAATCTCTAGACTGTGGCCCAATAATTTAATATTCTATGTTTTCCTAGTTTCTTGTGATGATGCATCATGGAAGAAAGTCACAGTAAAGTCACTTGTGTGCACCTAAATGGTCACCATATGCCCTTTGACAGAGTTTCTCATGGGTAACTTAATTTGAAGGAAGTAATCACACCTTAGGAGCATTTCACTTTGGGGCAGTTACACTTTGTGAAAAGAAGAAGAAATTCTAAAATACTAGCCATCTTTGAAAGGTATGACCAGATGAGTCAAACTAGTGCAGGAGCATCAAGAAATAGGGTTCTTTTTTTTTTTTTTGTATTTTTTTAGGGAAGGATCTACAGTATGTTCAGGATCTCACTTCTAGATCAGACTCATAGTGATCCACCTGTTTACAGCCTCCCAAGAGCTGAGATTATAGGTGCACGCCACCACACTCAGTCTCAAGAGATAGTTTTATTTATTTATTTATTTATTTATTTTTATTTATTTGTTTGCTTGTTTCTTTCTTTATTTATTTTATGGCTGGCTCAGCTTGCCCTGGTGGTGGTGGGGCTGATGCAGCATGTGGTGCCAGGGATCGAACTGCAGTCCCTGCAGTTGCCTGAGCTTTTCTAAGCAGGCACTTTAGACCACTGCCAGCCCCTCAAGAGATAGTGTTAAAGTTAAACAAAACATATAAATTCGCAGGCACAGCGTCTTGGGATAAGAGTCAATTTGAATGGTGGAGGAATCAACAATGCATAGGAAAAGCTGCATAATGCACACTTAATTATTTGACCTGTACATTTTGTCATATAAAAAAGTTTCTGCCATTTTTGTTTGCTTTGTTTTATTCCAGTATGAGGGTTGATTTCAGGGCTTCATGCATGCTAAGCAATCACTGTACTACTGTGATGCAATCCATAGTTCTGCTTTCTAATAACATAATTTCTCACAGTATGTTCTACCTCATGTGTGAACAGAAGAAAAGCAATGTCACTTCCTTAAAAATTTGAATTGGGAATATTTACCTCATTGAACTTATGAATGTTAGTTTGAAACAGGTCAATAACAAGGGCTTAGCAGTAGGACTAAAAGCCATGACTTTGAGAAGAGGTCCATGTTGAAAAACGAAGGAGTGGCAATGTACTACTTGCTGCCTCTTGAGCTGCAGATCATTCTTGTGTCTAGGAGCATAGAGCAGCTCTAGAAGGACCACTATCTGTAACAAACTGCAGCATGATGGGAAAGAGGAATCTCATGTGTAGATTGGAGGTTTGTGTATTCATCCAGACCTGTGCATTACCAGTGTCCTTGTCACCACAAGCCAATCAGGCTGATCTTGAAGATGACCTGTCACAGGGCTCCCTGGCAGCACTTATCTTTTGTGAAATTAATGAGTGCGGGATGGTGGCCGGATGATGGCTTTAGAACTGGGAGATGGAGAAGTTCCCCTATAGAGCATTTGCTATGTTAAGTACTTAAGGAAGCAATTGAAGGTGCTGCTGAATTTTAGAAATTATTCTGGTCCTTCTGGTGAGGAACATGGTCAGTATTCCGAACTCAGGTTCTTTGTGATCTTGAATGAAGTAGGTTGCCTATCTGAGACAGAAATGTTTCCTTTTCTTTTATCTTGACTAATGTTGGATAATACTATTAACATAGTGTGCCGTTTTCTTCATTTATTAGCTGTTTTCTTTTAAACATGATTTTGTATTTGCAGAAAGCAAGTAGATTAAGAGATAAGGTGTAGAAAGTGCTGCACAGTGAAGCCAAGTGCCTCATGTGTATTTCTACCCTCTGACAAACTTAAAACCTCCAAGTTGTCCTATCTTTGCCTACAGTCCAGTTCTTATTTGGATATGGTGGTTTTCTCCATGTGGTACAGAACCTGGAATGGCAGGAGTATACTTGTGGACTGATATTCATTAACTATCGTCAGGAACAACCTGTCAAGTTCAGTAGGAAAATAGCTACAGCTAGACATCAAGAAGCAAATTCTGCTTCAGCGATATTGGGCTCCATTCTAGGTATAGTCTATGTTTATGCTAAAGGCTGATGGGAAGGGTTTTAGTAAAAGCCATCATTTGTGTTACTCTCAACCAAGTAGTGTCTATTTTCTGTGCCCATTTTAGCTGAGAGGGCAGGAAATGCATCAGCAGGGCATTAGGGAAGAAAGACTGGTCCAATCAGGCATGCTGTCCAGAAGGAGGAATCTTTATCAGGAACCTGCTGAAAAGCTCCCTAGCTGGCTCACACTGACTGCTGGTGTGAGATTTACTTACTGACTGCTACTGACTACTGTATGGGAAGGGCCTTGAGATTCTCCTATTCGTAGAAATGGTAATGTGCACAGAACAGTGACCTGAGACAGGAGTGGGGCTCTAGTGAAGGCATAAGGTCAGCTGGATGTAGACAGAATCGGCTTGGTAGGACCTAGATCTGTTTGTATCAACTGTGAAGCCTTGTTCCCCAGATCAACTGCTGCTTTTATGCCCAGTTCTTTTCTCATTCTCAGGGAGAGACTAGGAATCTGCTAGGCCCCCAGCATCCTGCACAAGTGAGGTGGCTTAAGCATGTCCAAGACACTGTCATGAACAGTGCAACACCTGCTGCATCACTTCCATTGCAGTGGACACTGGCAATGCAACAGTTGGGGTGGATCTGCTGGCTCATGTGCAGTGTTTGCATTAGAATGGCACAGTGTCCCTGTTTCTTCTTCCAATAGGAGCCCTTGTGTTGTGGTTTATTTCTAAAATATCCTGTATGTATGTTTTTGTTTGGAACTTGAGTGAATCATGCAGACTTCACAGTTCTTGATTGATTCACCCACCCATTGATAAGTTCAGTAAGCTTAAGTGTTGGAGGTGGGACCTGGTTGGAAGACATTCATTGGGACATATACTGGCAAAGTGTATCCTTGTCTGCCACTCTTACCATTTACCTCTGTTTTTTGCTGTGGTGTGGCAACAGATTTTCTACTGCACTGCCTCCACCATGCTGTTTTCCTTTAGTCTGAATATTTGAGCCAAAATAAGTCAGTAAGTTTTGAGTGTGAGGTATTTGCCTCAATGACAAGTAAGTGCCAAAGACATCTGACAAGGATGGATAAAAGCTTAAGATACATGGCCTCCCCTCTAGTTGTCTCCTTAATTCTGGACTTCATTGTAATGACAATAAGTTACTCGATTTCCAATTATTTCCATACATTAGCAAATTAGAGCGTGTTTGTAAAGATGATAGATATATGAAGAAATGTTTTAGATTCTTAGTGATAATGCTAAATGGTTGAGCAATTCCCAGACAGGCTTAAATTCTTTTTGTTCCTTTTTTTTTTTTTTTTTTAGTACTAGGAATTGAATTTAGGCCCTTTTGTTTGCCTGGGAGGTGCTATGCCATAGAGCTATCTCCCTGGCCCCAGCTTAAATTCTTGTGTAACATTCATGGCACTGCAGTGCAATTAACTAATCATTTGATCTATCACTGTAAAGTTCAGAATGCCAACAATGATGGAAGGGAAGTTATCGATTTAGGAATGGATAATAAGAGCATTTCTTCATTAACTACTTCTAGAGCTGGCTACATGTTTAATCAATGGGAATGTCTTTGAAGTAGAGCACTGACATTCTTATGATTGGGAATGAATTGGAGGACAGGTGGGAACCAGCTCTTGCATTGTTCCTATGGTTTCTGAAAACTATGCAGACTTGGTTTTTAAAAAATCCAATGAGGAAAAAAATTCCAACTAGGGCCAGCCAAATAGCTCAGTGGATTAAAGTGCCTGCAAGCAGATACAGGGGCCAGGGATTCAATTCCCAGCCTGCTGTGCAGGCCCCGCCCCATCCTGAGACAGCAATTGAGACTGGGCATGATGGCTCATCCTTGTAATCCCGGCTCTTGGGAGGCTGTAAACAGGTGGATCACTATGAGTCCGATCTAATAGCGAAACCCTGAACACCCTGTAGACCCTTCCCTAAAAAATACAAAAAAACAAACAAACAAAATCCAACAAAAATTAATGCATCAAAATGTTTAAAGTAGTGCAGCAGTAGACTAAAGCCCCAAATGTAGAGATACACGCATAGGAATTTTAAGCATATAAGGGTTTATCGTGTAAGGACAAAGAGATATAAGTAGAAAGTAAGTGGAGGGCGTGATTGAGGCAGTAAAATTAGATCTTAAACAAGCAAGCATTTTTCTTAGCATCAGAATGTTTCTTTAGCAACATTAAAGGAGGAGTGTTACACTGATTCTGATTGAAAGTGTGTTAGAGAATAGAAGCCCTATTGTAGACTGAAAGGTAGAAAGATTTACATTAATAAATTTTGTAGTACGTCTAAGTTTACCTGATCATTTTTTTTAACCTGATCATTTTTGAAGCAAAATTGGAGACACAAATTTGCGCCCTTGTTTTGGGTTAAAATTTGGTAAAGCAAATATCAAACAGTCATGGGAAAGATAGTTTTTCAGTATTGAAAAGTTTGCATAGTGCGAGTGTGTGTGTGTGTGTGTGTGTGTGTGTGTGTGAGACTCTACACTGAACACAGAGGCTCTGTTCTGTAGTATATGTTGCCATTTTTATAATTGTTACTATACTTCTAACTTGGCAGCCGGGCCTCACAATTTTTAGAGACTAGGTTCTAGGGCAGATTCGGTGATCTTGCCTCAGTCACCCAAATTGGTGTTGTTACAGGTGTGGATCACAATACCCAGCTGTGGTGGGTTTATTTTTTCTGGAAAAAAGTATAACAAAATATCATAGCAAAATAATGGATAAATAACAATAGTTAATGCATTGAGCTTGTTTTCTTTAAAGTAGATAATCAAGGCCAGCCAGATAGCTCAGTGGACTACAAAGTGCAGTGGCCAGGGTTCAGACCCCAGCGTGCCTTGCTGGCCTCACTCCAGGGGCGTGCTGAGACAGCAGTTCAGACTGGGCATGGAGGTGCACGCCTGTAATCACAGCATTTGGGAGGCTGAAAACAGGAGGGTCACTATAAGACTGATCTACGTAGTGAGACCCTATAGAACCTGCAGACTCTGTACCAAGTACACAATAAATAAATAAATAAATAAATAAATAAATAAATAAATAAATAAAGTAGATAATCAGTATAAGATATGAACATAAGAAATTCTCCAAATGATATTAGCACAAATCTTTCTTTTCAATAAATTAAGGGAATAGTTAGTATAACTGTCTTGAATTTTGCCATTTTTCCTTTTCCCCTCTTTTTTTCCACACTCTAGTTCCTTTTTCATTTTGAATAACTTATTCCCACTTTACAATATTTACTCTATGTTTTGGATCCTATTTGCTCTTTCAGTTTCCCACATCAGGAAAACAATAAGATGTTAATATTTGAGTGTTTTTCATTTTACTTATGAATATGATCTCTGGTTGCATCCATTTACCTATAAATGTCTCAAGTTTATCCTTCTTTATGATTGGGTAGTGCTTCATTGTATCATTTTTATCCATTCCTCAGTTGATGGGCATTTCCTTTGTTTCCAAGATTTAGCTATTACAGATTGTGCTGCTATAAGCATGGATGCACACACATCACTATGGAGTGATGATTTTACTTCTGGGAAGATACCCAGAAGGGAAATAGCTGGGTCAAATGAGACCTGTAATTCCAGCTTTTTGAGGAATCTCCTTACTAATTTCCAAAGTGGATGCACCAGATTGTACTTCCAGCAATAGGGGAGAAGGGTTCCTTTTTCCTCATAGCCCCTTAGCATTTGTTATTGATTGATTTCTTGATGATAGCCATTGTATCTGGAGTAAGACAGAATATCAGTTTTGTTTTAATGTGCATCTCTGGAATGACTAATGACGTTGAACATTTTTCCATGCATTTATTTGTCATCTGTATCTCTTCATTTGAGAAGTGTGTGCTCATCTCAGATGCCCAACTCTGGGTTGGATTTTTATGTTGGTGTGAGTGTGGGACTGGTTTTTTTCTATTGTTTCTATTTCCATGTAGAAGTCCTTTGTGTGAGGGACAAATGGCTGAATCTTTTTCTCACTCTGTGGGTTGTCTTTTCCTCTGTTGGTGATTTCTGTTGTTGTTCAAAAGCTTTTTCAGAAGGTGAGATCCCACTTTTTGATTCTTTGTAGTATTTCTTGTATAGTCTGGATTTTGTTCCAGAACTCTCTGCCTAACCCTGTATCTTAAAGTTCTTTCTGTTCTAATAGATTGAGTGTTTCTGTATACTAGTTAGATTTTGATCCATTTTTATCTAAGTTTAGTGCATGATTGTAGACATGGGTCTAGTTTTAGTCTTTGAAATGTTGAAAGCCAATTTCCAGCACCATTTATTAAAGAAATTATCTTTCTTCCAGTGAATATTTTTGGCCTCTTTTTCAAAGATAAGGTGGCAGAGTGAGTTCGGAGTTATGTCTGCGTCTTCTAATTTGTTTCAGTGATCCTCAGGTCTGGTTTTTTTTTGTTTTTTCCCCTAGTGCCAAGCTGACTTTATCATAGTAGCTTTATAGGATAATTTTATATCAGGAATTGGGGTGTCCCTCATTTGCCTTTTTTTGCCCAGATTTGCTTTCACCATTCTAGGTCTCTTCTGGTTTCAAATAATTTTTAGTTCTGTGAAAAGGCAATTGGCAAAGTCCCACACCCATTTATGATTAAAAACCATACAGAAAATTGGAATAGATGATCAGTATCTTGATCAAATAAAACCCATCTAGAACA
>PVKN010040706.1:0-10674 GCA_004027915.1 Capromys pilorides
CTAAGAACTGATAATGGGCCAGGGATATGGCTCAGTGCCCCAGTGCCTGCCTGGCAAGTAAGAGATTGTGAATTCTATTCCTAATACCAAAAAAGGGATATGGCTAATGATCAAACAAACAGGTTTAAGAGCAGATTAACAAGCTAAAGAACACATAAAAGATATGACTCTTGTACTAAGTCAACATATATTTGTACAAAGATGGTCCATACTAGAGCATAATGCCATTTCCTCCTCCTCTTGCTCCTCCTCCTCTTCCTCCTGCTCCTGCTCCTCCTCCTCCTCCTCTTCTACCTCCTTCTCCTCCTCCTTCTTCTCTCTCTCTGTATATATATATATTATATTATATAATATATGAAAGAATCCATGCAACTTTGCAGCCTGTGTGTTTGAGTTATTTCCCTTAACATTAACCAAATTTGTCTTGGAACCCTGGGAATGACTGTAATTACATTTTCTATCTCCTTAGAAAATCTCTCTGGTCCAAAATTAAGAGTCCATGTGGCTAGAACCATTTGTGCTTGGCAAAGAAAAGGATTAAGCTATGACCTGGACACACTCCAGTTGGAACACACCCACCTTGATATGTGCTTTAGGCCCATCTACTGCCATGGGCTTGTTACACTGTGCCTCAAGAAAAGCTAGGAGCATGCAGCCTATTTTAGAAATTAAGAATGATTCCTCTTCTATTCTACTATATATTTTATAAAGAATAAATGTGGCCAGAGATGAATACAAAGAGGAAACCCGCCAGGCTTATCAGGTGACCTTTCATAACTGATCAAAGCCTCAAGCAAACAGATGGAACACGTGGTGAGTGGGAATCCCTCATCTGGGACCGCAGAGCGCTGTGTGGGAATGCGAGAGCTCCGTGTGCTTCCCTTCCAGCTCTCCCTTTCTCCTCCCTCAGCCTCACGTAAGTGCAGTGGCATGGTGCAAAGCTGTGAGGATCTCAGTACCCTCGCGCCCTGCTGCAGTGAGGAAGCTCAAGTGTGGGGCAGCACGTTTCCCCCTTTTCACCCATCAAGCTCCTGCAGCACCAGGAGACGTAGGGACCCAACGCTGTCCTATAGCCATGAGCTCCTCATCTCTGCTAGTGGGCTTTCTCTCCCCTCCCACATCTCCTCATGAGCAGTGGCCCAGCATCTAGGAGTCCTCACAGGACCAGGCTGCTTGCCCAGCCTTCTCCTTCACAGCCCAGGGCAGTTCCACACTGCTGTGTCTCAGTCTCCAGTCTCTGGCCTAGGTCCACACTGCACTCCCACTGAGGTAGGACCTGGGCCTCAGACTGTGGAGCAGGCCTCACTGCAGAAGCAGCTCCAGGAGGTGCAGTGGGGCCTGGGACAGTCACTGCTGCTCTTAGAAAGGAAATCCAATGGAGGTACACAGAGCAGAAGGAAGGACAGATAACAACACCGGGAGAGGGATCTGTGGCAGAGGGGAAGAGGAGAAGAGATGGAGGGAGGGGAGAGGTCGGATATGAAAAGAACTGCAAGGTGGTATGCAGAGGAGCCCATTCTGGAGGGGAATGTGATCACCGCGTGCTGAAAACACGGCCCCCAGTCCATGAAAATACAATGAAATCAGAATCTTTTTCTTTCTCTGGGAGTTGGAGGGAAGAGAGAGCTTCTGGGCAGGGAAGGATCCAGGTTTGGCTGCCTGAAGCTGAGCATCACAGTTTTACAAACCAGAGACACAGCAGGTCAACACGAGTGAGGCTCCGTGCAGAAGCCCTGAGCTCCTGGGAAAGTAGGTGAGCTGAACTCCAGCATGGCCCTGATGTCACCAACATAAACCAAGCCCAGTGGTGGGAGACCAGGATTGGCCCACGGCCTTGTTCCTACTGCAGCAGCAGGCTCCCTAGGTTTATGATACATCGCGGCCCATTCTTAGAGCTGTAGCATGTATTAGTTATTACAGTGCACAGCGAGCTTCCAACCACTCTTGGAGCACTGGCGGATGTCAAAGTTGACTAGAACACAATTATTCTGAGAAGAGGCACTGGAGTTAGAGATCTAAAACCTTTCATCCAAATGTCTCTGCACTGTTGAGCACTTGAGCAAACACACTCAGCTGAGTGTCCATGTCTAGCACATGGTGGAGATGGCACGAAAATTCTGGTTCTGAGTTTAAAGCCCTTCAGGATTTTGTGACATTGGGGTGTTGACCTCATAGTGTGGCAATGTACAAATGGGCTCCATGAGTCCATTGGTACTGCAGTGACATCCTCCATGCTGGGAGTCACCTATGGTCACCAGGCCCCTGGATGTACAGTGAGTCCTAATGCAGGGAGAGGCCTGAGCATGCGACTTGAGGTCATCACAACGAGGTCATGAGAGAGGCAGCGCCCTGCATCTGTGTGGCAGGAGTCAGGATAGACAGCCTGGAGCCTGGGAACCTGGATTACCAGAGTCTTGACCTAAATTAATTCTCTGATGAATTTTACAGTGATACCTGGGTTCATGAGCTCAAGCTGTTCCACAATTCAGGAACATTTGCCACATTGGTATTCCTGCAGAAAAGATGGCTACAGCCATGTTCATCATGAGGTGCAGAGCTTACAACCTAGGAGAAAATACCGGCAAAGGTGGCTATTTGTGAACCAAGTTATTGACAGAGAAATCATTGATGAACCAAGGCCCCATTTCCTATGTGTGCTCAGTGAGAAGGGTCCGTGGTGCGAGAGGGTCCCCTTATCAATGGACTGTTACTATGCCAAGAGGAGGACAGGCCAAAGATCAAGCCAGGGCTGTCCTGGTCTCAGTAGCAGGATCTCACCAAGGAAGGAGCCCACGGGGCTCAGCACTGGCAGAACTCCATGCGGGAGCAAGTTCAGAGCTTGGTGAGCTGCCCCACGTTCTTTCTCCATGGCGTTCCTCTCCATGGAGCATTGTCATCATAAGGCAAAGCTCTTCCTCCTTTGGGGGAGGCTGCACTGTTACTAATATTTTGTCTCCTTCATACTGGCCTTTAGCTCACTGAGTAGCCCAGGCTGGTGTGGAACTCTGCAATACCCCTGCATCGGCCTCCCCAGTGCTGGGGTCACAGGCCTGCATCACCATGTGCAGCTGGCGCCTGCCTGTGTACTCCAGGTGCTCAGCTGGTGGAGGGAGAATCACTGTGGATCCCACTGGTTGCAGCACAGGAGTGGAACTGCTTAGCACATCGGCATCACAATGACTTTGTATTGGGAGGTCTGGGAGCTGAGGACTCAGAGTGGAGGCCTCTTTGGTGTCTGAATCAGAGGACATTGGCACAGAGCTCTTTCCCCTTCCTGGGAGTTGGCCTTTCTTTGACTTTGGTGGCATAGTAGTGTCTTGACCTTGCAGATTTGTTGGGTTTAGTTGGTGAATACGCTCTTGTGAAAATTGTCTCTTTCCTGGCAAAATTCAGAATATCTGTCCCTTAGGTGCTCCTGGATATTCTCCAGGGTCCAGACTGCCAAGCACACCCATGCCCAGTCTTCCTGTTCTTTTCCCACCCTCAGCTTGGAAGCCTACCCTGGGACTGCTCTTGCCTTTCTCTGTTCCACAGGTTTCAGTTCCCATTCTGAGAGCCATTTGATGACACCAGGAAATGGTTCAAGGGTCACAGGGTCTGTCGGACAGTGAGGTCAGAGAGGAGAGCCACAACACAGCGCAGGTGCGTGGCTGCCCATAGGAGTCACCACAGAGCTGGTGATTCTGAGGTCTTGCTGGGGAAGAGGAGCAGAAGCTCCCACTCCACCCAGATCCTATCAATGGGCCTGCGGAGTGGGCAGCAGAAGGAGCCCGGCAGCAGGGGGCGCTGTGGCCCACCCAACTTGCAGAACTGCATGACAAATAGCAGGAACAAGAGGACAATGTGCTCAAAGGAAGAAAGATTGTTCTGAAAGATGACAACGACAACCCTTTCACAGTAACAGAAGTTTTAAATTTAAGCACACATCCAGTGTTTGATTACATATAATAAATCTTGCTCTCCTAGCTAAGGTATTTCCGCCATGAAAACCTGTACGTCACAGTGTGTGAATTTTATGATTTTTCTTCTACTCACTCTACCTGGGTTAAAAATCCACCCAACTGCAGTGTTGCTTTTAGAGGAGCTGATGCAATGCCAGGTTTTAAAACACAGGAGTTCAATCTGGGCCTGCTGAATAAACTTCAGCATTGTGAGAAGGGTGGGGGCTTCCTGACAGGACAAGATAGTGAGGGTGCCCAAAAGGGCTGCCATACAGAGCTTGACCACCAGAGGATTGGCAGAGGCCGGCACTGGAGGTGGGCACACCCTCGCTGGGCTGCCAAGTTGATGCTCCTCACTGTACTAAGTGCGATCGCCCTTGTGACTCTGAGATTTGGAACCAGGAGTCTGTTTACAATAGAGTCATATAAGAGCCCAGAGTTTGAACCACTGCAATCACGTGACAAACCCTGAAGACGCGCAGACACAGAAACCTCACTGTGAGGAGCTTATCTGTGATGAAGAAGAGACGAGCACTGAGACCGAGGAGAAGAGTGATGAGGCTTCTGTCTGGATGTGCAGGTCAACACGGCCTCCTCTGAGTCCAGGGTGCTCAGGGACAGCAGAACCGGAAGCTTCCAACACCAACCGTGCAGGAACCAGTCCTGCATTCTCTATAGAAACAACTTGGTCTTCTGCAGGAGCAGACCAGGACCTCTGCTCGAGCTGGCACAGGGAGAGCAGTGGACAGAAGTGCTGGGGTCAGCAGTGGACAGAATGTGAATAATGCAGCTGCTCAGGGCTGGGTTACATGGGTTCGCCTTGAGGGCCCGTGGCCTGCCATGGGTGAGCAGCACCTACACTCAAGTGTCAGCAGCACGGCCAGGATGGGTCACCAGCAGGACTGTGACCGGACATCACCTGGACCCATGTCTACAGCACACAGAGACTACACACACGCCAGCTTACTCAAGCTTCTAATGTCTCTGCTAGGAGACAGGGCGATGTACTCCGTGTACCTGCAACTATTTGTTGTGGTCTGGAAGGCGCTAGGTTGCACATGTGTCTGCAACTTAAGCCTAGTGAGATTCAGACATAGCTTCGATGAAAAGGCTTTCGAAGAAGAACTTATCCTGACTATTTGGTTGCAGGTTTTAGCTTATTCCATAGGAAGCGAAGCCACAGAGAAATTAAAAGCCATCATCTTGGTGACACAGGTCTCTCTAGTCCCGCCCCCACAGCCCATCTCTGGACCTTCCTCTCTACAGTCCATGCCTTGCCCACATGGGGTGGCTAGCTTGCATCTTGAACACCAGAACTCTCAGCTCTTGCAAAGGAGACAGCCATGTCCTGGTCCTCTTCCTCTGGCTGCTGCTCTTCCAGGGCCTCCCCAGCTTTCTGAGGGACAGTTTCAGCCTGGGCCTGCAGGGCCAGCAGGAAGAGGGCAGCGAGGAGGGCGAGGGTCCTCATGGCTGGAGTCTGGGGTGATGGGGAACAGGGTCCCGGCATGTGGGGAGTGAGGAGTGTGTCCATATTTATGGATCAGTCAGGATTCAGCTTGGTGACAGAGGACCCATTAGAGAAGGGACGCATTTGATCAGGAGGACCGGTATGGTCCTCCTGATGACCTTCTGAGTTCCGTGATTCTCGTTTGTGTTTGGTGGAAGCTGACAGTGCCCATGAGGACTCCTCTTTCTCCCTGCCTTCCACCTGCCTGAATAGTGACACCTCTACAGTAACAAGGTGGAACGTGGAGGGAACTTTCCCCTTTCCTGTGTCAAATAACTGAATTTTATTAATGTACCTTAAATAATTTTTAAATTCATCAGTGGAGCTCCCATCCTAGGATTTCACACAGCTCTAGACTTTTAAGGCTTAGAAAAGCTTCCTCCCTCTGAGTTATGGATGTTACAGCACAGGTTCTCTTGTCCTGAGGCATCACTGACCTTCAGGTTCTAGGGCCAAAATATTGGCTATCCTTGTAAAGCTTCTATTTTTCTAATTTTTTGGTCTATGAAGTTCAGTTGTTAATCCTGCAGAAGAGAAGCTTAAAGATATTATTACCCTATAAGATAGGCACTTGAGAGGTAACCCCAATTTTCTGTTCAAGGACATTGTGGGGCTACAGAGGAAAGGGATCAATGATGGACAGTGTGCTTAAGTAGAGTCACATAGAGAGAAAACACTCTCTCAGGCTTTCACAGGGAGCAAACTGGTCAAGTAACAGCTGCGACTCATCCAGATGGCTGACACTGACAAAAGTTTTACAAAACCCTGTACATGGTTTCAGGGTAAATCTTGAGGGGATTAGACTGGACTTGTCATATATGAAAGTTAAATTGTTTTCTTATATAAGTCTTCCTTTCTCTAACTATCTTGTTTTCTCATTAAAATTAATAAAACTAAAAAAAAAAGAAAAAGGAAAATTTCCTTCCCTCCTTACTTTCATGTGCAGATGCTTCTCCCTTATTATCTGTACTTCTTCACTTTTAATCAGAAATTGCACTCAGGGCCTCACACCTGCCAGGCAAGTATTGTGCATCTTCTTATTTGATTATATCAAAAGGTTTTATTTTGTCCCTGCCAGTCTGCAGTCCATCATGGCTGCAGTCCTAGAGGGGAGTCAGGGCTCCCATAAGCGACCTTCAGGTCTCTTCTCCTCTCCTTCCTCTCAGGCCTTCCCTTCCTCCATCTCTCCACCCGCTTCTCTTTGACAAAACATCCAAGTGAAGTAGTTGAACGCTTGGCTCTGAAGCTCCACACTACTCCTGCTGTGGTCTACTTCTCTTTAACTCTATTACTGTTCCATCTTCGAATTGATGTTCTCTGGAATGGAGTCACACATGCACTTAACTGTGATGTCCTGTTGCGGAATTGGCAGCTTTGTGATTTCATAGTTGTCATCTTTCTGCTGCAACCCTGTTTCATCATCCCAAACAAGAGAAATCCCTCCTTATCCTTCGGGTCGCTTCCCTTCCAGGCTCTGTTGTTCATCTGCAGCCAGGCCACATCCTGAGGGCAGCATAGCATCCTGTGTTACCTCAGGAAAGTCCACTCAATCGCACTGCGCATATCTGGTAAGTGACTTCACCTGTCACAGTCGTGGCTGCGCTCTCAGCTGAGGACTCAGTCCTGGCACGTCCCTGCTTGTCCTCTGGGCGCTTTTCACTGGGTCTTTTCTGCCTATTCTTCTTCTTGTTCACATGGTGACGCTGTAGTTTTCTGTAGTGAGTGGCAGAAATCCTTCTGTTTTCCTACAGAACTCACCTGTTGTCCTTTTCCGCCTTCTTATTACTGATAAGCACAGGGGTCTGTGGGGTGGAGTTGACCAATAGGATGAGAGAATCCCGCTGCTCATAAGTGGCCGAGACCAGGAGGTTCCATTCACGCAACACGTTGACTTATTTTTCTTCTTTCTGGAATTTCACATTATTACTAAGGTCTGATTTTCATAACACATTTTAAAATAAACTCATAATTTAATTATCCATGCTGTAGGATGGTGTAGGATTTGATATATTTTCACAGTTGAAGCTGTTGCCTATTATAAAGCTGATCTCTATCTTCCACTTTCAAAATAGGAAGCTCATAATTTCTCAAGGAGATTTTCAAGCACTGAGGATATGACATGTCATTTTATTCTCTCTTAGAGGCTGGAAAATCCAATCTAAGGTTTGAAAAATTTCTGCACAGAGCAAAGAACCCACTGCACGTGACTGAGACTGACTTTAGTTTTAGGATTTTTCTCTGCATAAAGCGGCAGTGATTCAGTGCAGCAGCTTACTGCTTCCCAGGAGACATAAACCACAGCCTGTAAAAGGCAGGCGGAGAGGGGCTGAGGGCTGATCTGAGTGTGAGAGATGGGACTGGAGCTGGACGCTGTGGTAGACAAGAGGTGGCTGGAGGTCAGGCAGGAGGGAAGAGTTGGGCTCCTGAGAGCAGCGCTGCAGGGCGCTGTGCAGGGAGAGGGCCTGTGAGGGTGCTGCTGAGGAGAAGGCATGAAGACTGGAGCCAGAGGGGATAGACACAGGGTGTTCAGGTGAGCGCGACCCTGGCCTCCCGCCTGAGGTGAGGACCAAGGCCAGGCAGGGAATGGAAAGGAGAAGGAGGAGGATCCTTGAAATTGAGGGGCCAAGGAAGCAGGGCTGGACTCTGGGTCCAGGCGGCTCCCTGAGAACAGCTCAATTTCCAGGACCAGAGCGAGAGCCCAGCTGGGCAGAGGCACCTGTGCCCCGTGAGCCAACTAGAGACACCAGTCCTCGGACCCTGGTCCTGTGTGGCCGGACCCTGGCACCTGTGCTTTAGCAAGAGCTGCTTAGACCTGGAAAGCGCTCGCTGCTCAGCCCCCAGATCTGTCAGCTCCAGAGCCTTTTCTCAGGTCCTCACAGAAGTGGTGGACTTGGAGCTCTGCCTGGAGTTCCACGGATGAGATCCACGCATGGGGAAAGAGCTGTGGTCTCCACACCGTTCCCCCAGGGGGTTTCATGGATTGCAGGGCGCACTGGTGCACCAGCATGTTTGTGTTCTGTTCATTGGAACTGGGCAAAGGCTCTAATAAAAGTTGCCCTCTCTAAAATTTGTCTTCCTGCCATGTTGTGGTTGTCCTTATCACTTACTTCAATGATCCCAGAAGGACTATGGTTATGTGACCATCTAGATATGGTGCCCTGGCACTGTGGCTCACCTGCCCAGAGCTGACCACATGTGCCACGCACTTCTGTGGGCAGATGGGAGGTCAGACTGCCAGTTTCATCTTAAGGAAATTCTGGAATTATGTAGCTTATGTTGGAACTAAGAAGGGTTCCTATTGTACTCTAGGAATAATGCATTATAACAGAAAGCAGCCTACCTAGCCGTTAACAAATATTTACACACTTAAATATGGATAAGCATTTGCACTGTGACGCTTATCACTGTGGAATAATTGTTTGCAGACTAAACATAGGCGCCAAGCAAATCAGTGGACTATGCAGCACAAAGGGGAGTCACCAAGTCCTGCACCAGCGAAACATCGAGAGTCTCTTTGCCTGTCTTTCTTTCTTTCTTTCTTTCTTTCTTTCTTTCTTTCTTTCTTCTTTCTTTCCTTGTTTGTTTCTATCTTTTGCTCATTCTTTCTTATAAAAATAAGCTCTCCATACACAGCTCAGGCTGACCTTGAACTCACCTACTGGTCCAGGCTGGCCTTCACCTTGTTGTGAACCTCTTGCCTCATCAAAGTCTCTAAGACCATGTGTGACTTTCTCTCTTGTCCCTGCTTGTCCTCCCTCTCCCCATCTTGACAGATGCCCCCCACATCCAGCCCCAACACTGAGAGCCATTGCCCCGCAGTCCTGCTTTCAGGGAACAAGTGAAGCCCAAGGCAAGCCTGTCTCCCCTTTAAAGTCGGTGCTGCATTGCTCTCCAATGATAACAAATGCTCCTGCCAGGTGCCTTAGGCCAGATGACCTCGCTCCTCCCTGCCACTCTCTGTTCTCCCAGCACCTGCTCCACACCTAGGTGTGAGCAACGGCCAGGCTTGCAGATGCCCCTGAGACGGGATCTGGGGAGGCCGGTGGCTGAGCGTCCTCTTCTCTGCAGCTGCAGTGTCCTCTTCTGTCAAGCTGTCTTCAGTCACCGCTCATGGCAGATGCAGCCCTGCAGAACCCAGGCAGGGGGCAGTGCAGCAGCGCGTCCAGGCCTCAGGCCAGGCTGCCTGATACTCAGTTTAGCTCCCAGTGGAGGTGCTGTGTGGGGGCAGGGAGCCCCAGGGTAGAGAGGAGCATGAGCTCTGCTCCCTGCACACCGGCCCTACAGGCTGCTTGCCCAGGGAAGAGCTGCACCGAGAGGAGACCCAGGGTTCCCTGAAACAGGCTGCAGTCCATGAGTTTAGAGGTTTCTCCAGGTCACCAGTGTGACACCATCTTCATAAAGGTAAGCACAATGCATTGTTTCTTTACAATGTCGATGACTTTTAGAGTTCTCTGGTTTTTAGCAAAGTTAAAACAATATTTTGAAAGATTCAAGAAATAACATTTGTCAACATTCATGTTTATTTCTAAGAGAAGGAGCTGAATGGGGCCAGAAAGGACATGGAGTGGCTCCAGGGACTGTTGCAGCACTGTGCCTCCATGACCTACCTGCATGAGCTCAGAGTTGTGCATCACTAATCCTCCATGTGGCTCCCAAGTCAGGGAGGTGACAATGCATAATTTCTGTCACAGACTTCACCTTGCTGGGACAGGGAAGGATTCCATGAGCAGCACTGCACTAGTCAGGACAATGAGTGCATCTGCGTTTCATTTAAAATTTTGCACAGAACCCTGCCGGTTTAGGATCCCCTGACCCTGCCTCCATCTCCTGGCTCTCCCTGCCTGAACTACAGTCCAAAACTCATCCGCCATCCTGTCTGGCCAGTGCTTGCTGGTCCAGACACACAGGGCCTCACAGCAGCCAGTGGCTCAAGCACCACTGGAGGGGAACAAGCTTGATGGATCCAGGTCAAACTCCCATAGGTGCTAACAGCATAACTTCTCCAAAGTACAGAGGTCACTGCCATACAAAATGATAACGACAAGGAGTAAGATGCAGTCGCAGGGCCCAAGCCCACCCAAATCAAACACAGGAGATGATACCATGGAAGAAAATGAGAATCATGCAGCCAAACACTCTGAAATTGAGGTAGACTGAAAACTACTGAAACACATAGAGCAACTTAGAGATAACATCTGAAATAAAAAAAAGAAATGCACGAATTAA